>JAHZNB010007487.1:0-11761 GCA_027744295.1 Callyntrura guangdongensis | reverse complement strand
TATTGCCGAGAATCTACATAAACGATATTATATGTAAATAGTTATGTCCAGTTAGCAAAATGGCGATATACCAAACAAAGTGAACCAAGATCTGGTCTGCTTTTATAAATATACCGTCTGTCAATATAATGTCTAATTTACCAGCTTTGCTAACTATCCTCTCCATGTGATTGCGAATACAGGTTCTGGACGTGCTTTCATCTAATCCTAACAGATAACCACTGCAGAGCGAATTAAAATGGAAGATTATTTATATATGTTAATATGTTCACACATGCTCTTATAACCAATCACAATCAGAAATCGTAAACATACATTCCAAGGACATCCTTGGGAGATCGAATTTCTTCCGGTTTGGAAGTCCCACTGGATATTATAATGTTCTAGCACAGAAAAAAACTCATTGGAATTGAAATTTGGAATTTGTAAAGTATGAAAACGTAGATCGTACCTTAATTCTTCGCGTACATATATCTTCAGTTAATCTGTTCCCCAAGTAAATCATATTTTCTAAAGGACCGTCCCCGTGAAAAGAAGGAGAATAAGTAATCTCGAAGAAAACATCTTTGTCTGCTGCCACCTTTCCCTTTTGTCTGTTGAGTTTTACTTTATTGATCCAATGGGGCCCTTCCAAATCAAAGGTGATAATATCAAAGGTGATTGTGTTGGAAATAACACAGGACACCAAGGCGTCATGGTTTGTGGGGACGACAGCAAGTATGTCATACAAAGGCACGTTTTCCTGACCCAACTAAAATTTTAAACATAAAAACGATCATATTGTTAGAGCCCTCCAACCTCCAACTCTTGTCGAAAGCTGAGCTGATGAATAATGATGAGCTATTTTCATGAGATGAGCATGGCTTACGGCTTACCACAGTTTGCAAGTGGTTCACATCTTGAAATATAACCGTCAAACGTTGGAGGATTCGCACTCCCTTATCTTTTTCTAGCAGCTCACTAATCCATGCAGCGTTATTTGGCGGTGGCACTCCATTTTGTTGACTACTGTGACCAACTTGCAAAGCCGTTGCAGCAAGCGTGCCACCAGTTCTTTCCTCCAACTTCCTCTTCTTTCCTTTTTTGCCTCCACTGGAAGGAATTTGTGACAAGCACGTTTTTGCTACTACGGGAGTGTTAATTGCAAGTATTTTGTAGCCCACTGAGCATGCGAGGAAAATAAAACATTATTCAGTTGCTTATCATTGTCAATATTACTGTTATGTGCACGTAACAATTTGTGTACATCACTAACAAGAAATGGCCATTTCACATGTTTGCCGACATTTGGGTCCTATCGGAATGTTCAAGTCACCAAAACAGTCTTTGCCAAAATTTTGGGGTGGTCCAGCCATCTTTTCCATGATGAATTATTCGAAAGTCAATTAAAATTAACATTCATGAAAAATCCTTGATTAATTTCAAAATGAACATAAACAACACGTGCTTTCTCTCTTTCTGAGTGTCTGCTTCTGCTTATAGTAAGTAGCACATAAATACATACTAGTATGTACAACAACAACTGTGACGTGACTGTGCGTGCGCGTAAGTATGTATACAAGTAAAAATACACAAGTAACCACCAGTTTTTTGTAAACTCTCCACATGACGGCATTCCAATGTTCTGAAACGTATACCTACTTTTGAGATAAAATGGTTTATATTATCATGTTTTCTTGCACTTACTTCGAACGTCGAGCGAGCAAATAGTAAAAGTGGAAATAATAATATACAACATGACAATTGACAATTAAAATTTTGTAACAAAATATATTAGATAATTACGCCTGTAAAATATAATTAAAATTATTGGGTACATTGTACATTACGCATCTCCCTATAAAACCTCCCTGTAAAACACTCCCAAACGATTGGGGAAAGCAGTTCTTAGAATCTCAAAATTCGAAACCGTTTTCGAGCTATCGTACGGACAGACAGACGGACAGACATTGTAAAGACTAGTTTTTTGTTTTTAGTATCTTCATAATCCAATGCATACAATAATTGTGAGTACGAGTAAAACATAGCAGTCAAGTGAGAGAGAGAGAGGAATTCAACTGTGAAAATATCTTTAAGTTAAAATATCACAAGGTTGGTGTGTCATTTCATTTTAGAACCGTTACAGGAACACCAATTACGTAAATTGTTTTAATTGTTGCAGTGAAGAAACATAAGACGGAACCAATTATCAGTGAAATCATAGTTTTCATTTTAACAACCTGCCAGGTCATGGTCGTCAGTTGCAGTCGTCACAATACAAAGTTAACAGGTAACAGGTTTACAGAGCAATATAACAGCTCTCTTGTCTTGTCCAAATAGACACTAAATAAATAAACCAATAATACTCAAAATAGTAAAATAGTTAACTTTCTAATTTGTTCTGAGTTGTTAACAGCCACAGCACTCTCGGTTTGTAACCGCATTTGAAAGTGGTGAGAGGGTACACCCCAGGAAGAGAGGTCTGCGTGTGGAGATAAGAGCGCCTGTCAGTCATGTCACTTTTTTGCCTCTCTTGTCAAAATGCTCGATTTATTCTCTCCAGAGCTACCTGTAATCCTGCCACCACTGACCACTTACTTTGCCATGCTGGAACCAAGAGATTTTTGTCTACGTTCAGTCGTCACTTTTTACCTTCGTCGCCAATGTCCAAAACAGGTCCTTGTCACTCGAAAATGATTTCACTTAGTCAGTTTACTGAGTCATCTATTTTTGGAAACAAAACGACTGGAGTGTTCTCAGCAGAATTTTGTACAAACTCAGTAAACCCGGAAGTCAGCAAACAGGCAGTAGTGGTTACACCAGACAAAACGGGGGCGTACGAGGGCAACGAAGAGCAATTACCTGGAACAATGATGACGTCTGAGCAAAAGAAGGCTCTTACCTCAGAAGAGCTCCAGGTTTTACGGGAGATAGAAGAGGAAGAACGCGTTTTGTTAGAAAAATTAGGAAAAGAGGAACTTCAGCTACTGCAGGAATTGGAGGAGGAGGAGAACTGGATAAAAGAACGACAAGCAAAGACGGTTTCCACAGACGAGGACGTGTATTTATGGGACGGCACTTTTGACAATCTTGACAAGAGCAAATTAACTGGGTCTGTATCTGAGGGCTATGTTCCCTTCAAAAATCAGCAACGAGTAATTCAAGATGTTATTGAAGAAATGTGGAATCCCCTCCCACCACAATATCACGAAGAGGAGACGCAATATTTTCCCCGTAATTCAAATCAACATTTAGCATTGTCAACAATTATTATTTATTTAATGCTGTTATTTATTGCCTTGTTAATACACAATACTGTATTGTTATTGTGTACTCCATTACAGGTGGTAAAACTGGCATTTTTGACCTCGGAGAGCTTGTAGATTTGTTGCGAGAAGAGCATGGTGAGGAAGTTGTCGCGATTTCCCTTCCTAAAGAAATGGATTGGGCGGACTACATGGTTATTGTGACAGTATTGTAAGCATTTTCATTTGACTTATTTGACTAGTCCATTTACCAAATTTATTCTTTTATCTTGAAATATTAACCTAAGATTACATTTCGATTGTAGAAGTAACAAGCATCTCCAAGCACTCGCCCAGTTTGTCCGTAAACGTTGCAAACAAAAGGACCTGAAAGACACGGATGAGCTCCCACATCTCGAAAAATTTGTCAAGCCTATGAACTGGGTGGCGCTCGATCTGGGCAACATTATTCTTCACATATTCTGTCAAGAAACGCGAGACTATTACGACCTTGAAATGCTGTGGACCGTTGGTCCTGTATTTGACGATTTAACAAATTCGCCAGATACAGAAATAGTACAGCTTTTAAATACTATTCAATAATAATATCGTGTAAAACGGGGACTACATATGAAATTCATTAAAATAAGAAAAACAATTAGTCACATCATTTTTCAGCGTTGTAAAAATTAAGACGATTTTTATTAGTTCGCAATATTTTTGCGCGCGTGTGCTAGAACGCACGTGTCATTTGCCGTCGTTTCATCGAAGTTGTTTGTTACATATATTTTTCACGATATTTCCCCCCACAATTAATTATTCATTTAGCAAAACATCAACTCAAAAAATTATTACCTGTATCGTATCATATACAATACTTCAATCCGTATATTCGTTGATTACTTTATGCATAACATTTTTTCAATGACTCTATAAATTATAACTTAAACCTTATCTTAGCATCCATTAAAATTATAGAGAGTAGTGGTTTTATAGAATCAGCTAAAATTCTTCATTTTTATACTACACTAGTAGCAACTGTTTGCACACTGTATCGCAATCGCATTATTCCATTTAACCTTATACAAAGAACGAGTTAGACCCGAACGAAGGCAGTAATTAGAACTATTTTACTATTTTGCTATAAATGCACAAAGTTCAAAATAAGGTACGTTTGTTCAGAACACCCGAAAAAAGATGGAACTAAATTTTACACTTTTTGAGAAATTGGAAGCGAATAAAAATAACGTTGGACAGGGTAAAAAACGAATAGTGAATACATTGTGTTTTGCACCTTTTCAAAGTTGATGGTTAATGCGCCACAGTCCAGTTCTGTTTCACCCAAGAGTATTTAAAATAACAATAACTTATAAATAAAGTAATACAGAAAATACAGGGTAAACGATTTAGCTATGACATTACGTACTATCTTGCCTGTTAAGGAAAATGAGTAGTAAGTAAAGAGTAGTACCTGGGTAGTAGTGGGTGAGCGAAGTAAAGTAGGTAGTCAAATAACCAGGAGTATATTTTTCCAAGGTTGTAAAACTTTGTTGTTAAATTTACTGAATAAATCTTCGACAGCATTATATTTATCATTTTTATAACTGAGGCTACACGTTGTACATAACATACTATTTTTAGGGACTCCTTTAAAATTATGAAAGCAGTGGTGCATCTCAATGCCTAAAGGTATGATGGAATTGATGATGAGGTCCTCTCCCACCACTAGTTTGTCCGGGTCGAAAAGAGGGAATTCCACCGTTGGCAAAGAACACGTTTAGAAAGTCTGCAGAAGGGTCGTGATAAGAATGGAAACCTCCACCACTGTTATCATCCATCAAGTCCACGCCTTGGTCGTACCGGAATCGTTTTTTAGAGCTTAGCCCGTTTGGCGGCGACCTTGGTGTTCTGCAACTCCTTTTTCACGGAAGGGATGGTTGGGTCTATTCTGAGAGCGGCTTCAAAGTCATGTACAGCGTCATCATAGCTTTCTTTATGCACGTATTGTCGGGCCCGGTGAAGGATGGCTTTCAGATAAGTGGAGTTAAGTTCAATGGCTTTTGAACAGTAATCTATGGAGTCGTCAACTTTCCCCAGCTTACTGAATATCAGGGCCAGGTTGAAGTTTAACTTGGATTGAATTGTTATCTGTAGAATACAGAAAATAAATTTTTCAGTAATATTTAACAAATTACATAAAATTTGTCATAAATGTCACGTTCTACACACTTACGTTGTTCATTTCTCCTCCGGTGACGATATTTAAGCATTGTGAATAGTCTAGTTTGGCTTCATCGTACCGGAACGATGCAAACTTACTGCTGCCACTTTCTCGTAGCTCCTTTAGCTGTTTCAACTTTTTGAACATATTTTGAAATGAGTTATTATCAGGAGCATACTGAAGACCTTGACGAACAAATTGTACACTTTTGTCGAGATTGTCATCCAAGTACAAACACATCGCTCTTATGTACAACGCTTCAGCACACCTGACGTCGTTCTGTAGCACCTCCCTGAAAATTTTTAGGTATAATAATTAACATTATTTATTGTTTCCTACAAACTAATAACTAATAACGAATGTGCAAAGGTCAAATTATTCAGACATTACATTCAGTACTTACGTGCATAGTTCTTGTGCTTCCGTGTGCCTTCCTAGGCGAACTAGGGCATCCGCTTTCAACATTTTTAGCTGGTTATCTGCACTGGCAACGTCCAAACACTGGGTGGTAAGAAACAATAGCTTTCTATAGTCCTTTTTTGCCTTTGTCGCTTCAATTTCTCGGACATGATTCTTTAGCCAGGTAAGCCTTTCCAGTTCTGAGTGTGCTCCCACATCCAACCGATTCTTGGTCACGGTCTCAAATGCGAGCTCGCACTCTTTAATATTTCCCAAAGCTAGCGTAGTTCGTATCAATCGAAGATATCCTTTCTCATAATTAGGATCCATCTCAATCGATTTTCTGATGTCCCAAAGTGCTTCTTTGTACCGCTTGAGCATCATATAGCAAGCGGACCTATTCCCGTGGTACGAAGCTTCCAACGGCATTAACTCTAGAAGCAATGAATGAAAAGAGGGGACAAATGAAAAAAACAAACAAAAAACAGGCATGCACACGCACACATCTGTCTACTTACCGATAGCTTTGCTGTAGTGTTCCAAGGCTTGATAGTACTCCCCAATCTTGAAATGCTCATTTCCTTTCTTTTTATGACCTTCTGCAAGGCTGTAAGTAATAATTGTAAAATATGTTAATTCACTAAAAAATGGCGCATAATCGTAAAAATGCTAATAATCTTACTCTTGTTTTCGCATCGGTTCCACCTCTATCAGTTCCGGCATCTCATTATCACGTTCTTGTATCAGATCCGCGGGAACGGATCGCTTGGGCTCATCCGTGATCATAACCTCATTATCGTCATCTTCCTCAATCTCCTCTTCGTCATCTTCTTCCTCTTTGGTTAAATCAATCACGTCTGGTTCCCGCGGTGAAACGTAAGGGCGCGGATGTTCACGCCTCTTGCTTGCCAGTGTAGATGAAAGTGTAGGATTGTTTGCAGTACGTAATCGAGCTGGTAAGGGTATTACATCGTCATCCGAGTCACTGGCGCTATCCTCATCACTGGTAAGATTAACAACCTTCTGGGCAGGTTCTACGTCACTCCACGGATTATCATCGGCCACGTCCATTTTCACGTCTACAGTTGGTGAAGCTGTGCGAGGGGGGTCCATTCTATCGGAATCTTCAATCGTCTTGCTACGAGCGTTCAACTGGTACTAGTGACTGGCAAAACTAAGAAGAAAAAAATAATAATATACAGTCAATTAAAAATCACTTTAGTTGTAAAAATATTCTACAAGTCAAATCTACAAGTTTAATCTTCAACGAAATTCAAATATTCAAAACTACAAAAAACCGTACATTGTGCAAATACCGTCAAGTCAAAAGTTGACCGTCTCGTATGAACTGGCATGAAAAAATGAATATTTACGCAGAGCAAAGATATACACCATTACAGGATTTTTTATCATTCAGATTTTATACAAAGATGCAAATAGCATAGCAAATAAAATTGTCTGATGATGGCAACTACTAAAGCTGCGTTGGACATCAATAGCCCATTCACCCTTGATTTTACTATGCAAACCTCTAAACTTCATCCAATCACGTTCTACTACCTAAAAACCGTCCTACGACGTTAGTGTGCCCTCTAATCCTCAACCTCCCGAGTCATACCACCATATGTGACCTCCTTAAGTTATTTTTACAGGTGGGGAAAATACATGCAACATGCATCAGGGAAACCTTCACAGAAAATACCTGACTAAAAAAGCGGAGGCGATATTTTACTGTTATCTAATGATTTATTGGGTTGATAACGGTAGTACTGGTTCTTTGGTATTTAGTATATCAGATCGTTTGTCAATCACCTGCAGCATGCATTCTTTAAGTGTTAATAGCCTTATTTAACCTAACCTAGACCGAGACTCGTTTTCGGTGGTTGTAAAAAACTACGTCAACCAAAGATACTGAATAAAGATATCAAAATACTAATAATGCAATAATAATAATGATTTGCATCTCAACAGCCACAACTAACAGTCAGTCCAGCATACTCCGTCGACTGTCCACTGTATAATAGTATTGTACCTCTTGCTATCTTACAATTCAAGACTCAATTTCTCATACTCAAACCCAACGATGTAATGTAAAGTACTGTAGTAGTAGGTACTTACGTGTCCGTTCTGTTTTTTAACGTTACTGCTATTACGTTTTACCAGGGCCTACGCGCAGAGGGTAAACGTACACTGTCTAATACTTCCTATTACATTAATTAATTATCCTATTCTCTATGTCAGTTAAGGATGTAATTTGTTACAGGACATGGCCGAACAAGGTTCAAGCTTCTATACTAGGTCGCATCAAGGGCTGCACTACCTCAACTTAACGAATATTTCACTGCTATTATTTAAACACTAAATAATAAATTAGTATGGTCAATGATAACACGCAGTTTTTGGCAAATCTCTTTCTATATATGACTTGGTACAATTATCCACACACGAACCACTTATTTGGCAAAAATGATTTGACTAAAATTACACAAACCTTTAATTCGCTTCCGCTCTCAGTATTTGTATACTATGATGAATGACCTTGACCTCTGAACTTTAGCCTGACAAGGAACGATGCCACTATAATGACTACTGATTAATACAACAGTATGTAATAATCATTTAACAAAGAAACACCAAAACTAAAAAGCGAGACGAAGTCAAACTTCTGTTGGATTGTACTGTTATATTCTAAAAATAAAAACTGTTGCTCTCAACTTTTACTTTATTTACTACAAAGTGAAATTAGAAGAACTTTTCGATTTAACCGTCTGACTAAAAGTAAATATCCAGACTGTTTGTTGTTTGTGAAAGAAAGAGCTCGCGTGCAATAAAATGAAGATCTCTGGGCTGATTTTGTAATATACGTTCCCCTTTAACTGTTGAGGAGGCTGTGTGAAAAGTGTGATGTTAAAGTCAAAATACTCCAAAAGCAAAGGTGTTAATGAATGAATGAATGCCAAAATAGTACGAGATTAGCGTGGATGATCGTCAATCGTCTCTTGTGTAGGAGAAACGACTTTTGACTTGAAAAATATATATTTTTTCCCAAAGGAAAGATGACTCACAGATTTCAATTTCAATCGGTTTTAAATCCAATTTTGTACTTGGTGGTACTCTACAATTTATAGCAGTTTCTCACTAGCTTTTTTAACTTCTTACTTACGCAAATACTCGTTTTTTCTCTGACTTACTACTGGTAATAAATTACACCTACACACTACTTTACTTCTCTCTATGTACTTGTTTTGGAGTCGAAAAGAGGAAGAAAAAACGATGAATCAATACACGCTTGAATCCACGATGCTTTATCTCAAAAATCTAATAATTTGCCCCCTCCTCTTACGTAGTATTCCATATGCACTACCACCAGTACCAGAAGTGCACTTTTCTGATGCGCCAACCAAAACGAGCTAAATAAGATCATAAAGTGCTGATAAAACAACGACGAAAGATAAGATGTAGAAAAACCATTGATTACAATAATAACTTTAAAAAGGGAAGCATGATTAATAAAAAATAACAACACTACCAACTACCACCACCACTTCTAATTCTGAATGCTTAATTGCTTAACTTACCCCAAGTTTTCCTTGTGTGTACCACTATTTCAAATAAACTATTACTAACGCAGATGGCAGTTATACTCTAATCGAATAGTAGTTAATTATTGATACAAGTAAAAATTACTAAGGTTTGTAGAAACAAGAAAAGTAGCACTTTTTATCTAAAACTTTTCACTGCCTTCTTCAATCTGTATTAGTATTTGTAGTGGGATCAGAAGTACAACATAAATTCTCCAATTTTCCTAAAGTAATTTAGGAGGATACCTTCTTTGTATTAACTAAACACTTAATGTTGACGAATGTGAATTTCTTAGTCCACCTGTGTCTGTGTATCCTATTTACTTACTATAATGGAACGAAAAAATACAAAGCAGTGATTATGAGAACGAGAACAAAACGAATGATGTTAGTCGTTCTGTGAACAGTAAAAAAACGTACATATTTTTTAAATCATTTATCATTTCAATATCATCCACAATGCACCGTATGCATAAAGTTTTAGAGGTTTCTCGTAACGTTGCGTAGATGCTGGTTCTGTGCTGAGTTTGTATAATGATTCGTAAAATTGTACTATTTGTAGAACAACCACCTTCCACAATTTACACATCCAGTGTGTTTAGTGTTTAGTATTGTTTTGTGCTTGCTATAACATATTGTACCTCAGTTTCCCTGATACACATACATAACTCGTGAGTCGTGACGCGAGAGTCGACCCTATAGGGAAAAGGCATGCACATTGTGGTGTGGTACTTTACTTCGTAGGGTATCTCTGCAAGTGGACCTTGTGGTAGTACTATAATGGACTGATAAACCATCTGTAAAGGTGTAGCTGTGAAATAGAAAAACGATAGTACTCCAATTTTAGGCAAGTCGCATTTAAACTTTTGGCTAGTTAACCCATACGTTACAGGAACAAGGCAATGGGTAAACTTGAGGCATATTAATTAATCAGTTCCACTAAATGAACTATGCTATATAAACCAAATGTTTTATATGCGTTCATTTGTTCCACCCCTTAATTCGGTAAGTTTGACAATAATAAGCTCTGCTTGTTATCTACTGTTTCTCGGATAAAAGATAATAATCTAACTTATCGTTAGGTAGATAAAAGATAAAATTTAAAACGTAGATCTTCAAGATAGGTAAATGCCACAATTTGTTATTAGATAAATGACAAGTTAATAGATACCTAATTTGGTAGATAATAGTTAAGCTAACAAAAAAATCGACATTTTGTGGTAAAGATAAAAGGTAACTTAATAAATGTGCGTAGACAGCTTTTTAGGTAAAGATGTGCAAAAGGTATGTGTTATAACACACTATGTAGACATACTAGTCACTAAATTCAATTTTCATTTTCAACATAACTACCTATAGCAAGTCAACACTAAAAGGCCAAAATGATGCGTCCAGTTGTAAATACATACTAAAACAATATTTAACATTACCAATACTATGTGCTTGAATGACAAAAAATCAATTTATTGTGCATGCCATGCACGCCCTAAACTCTTTTGTTATATGAAGCAGAAAACAGATTTCTATATCTGGTCGGATAAAAGATTAACATAAGCTCTAGCCAAAGATAGATAAAAACCATAGATAAAAGATAAAAGCCAGTTGCAACTAGATAAAAGATAAGCTAAAAGATAGTTTAATTTTCGTCGTAGATAAAAGTTCAGATAAAGATAAGATAATTATTCTATCTTTATATTTCATCTTTATCTGACAACTAGTAGATAACAACCTCTGAAGTTTGTATTCGGGTCCTGACCTGACCACTGGGACCCCTTAGCAGAGTTTAGTTTGTTACACCCTTTGTTTCTACGGCAGCGGTAGAAGATTAAATTTTCTGCGGTCACAATTGTCCATTTTCATATGGTCGGGTCAGGTATTGATACAGTCAGACGTCAGACATAACACGACTATTGCTAAAATTTCTTGTCGCTGCGCTATAAAACAAGCTTTGAGCTTGCCTGACGTTGAACGATTACCGTGAACAACCATTAGCTAAACCAGTGGTAAAATATTATTACGTACTGGTAGTGGTACTGTAATGAATTGTTGTGCATCATAATGGTTTTGTAGCATATGCGGTGCAAATATCCTGTCTTATGCTATGCTACTTCCCGTAATTAGCTGCATCTTAATTAAAATGGCTTTAGTAATAGATTTTCAAGATTTTTAATTGTATTAATATACGTGCACATTACATGTGATTCCCTCCTCTCGCAATGAATATTTATCGGGAAAATTTAAACCGGCCCTCAAAAATGAATAAATCTTCCCTCAGATTAGCACGGGTAGGCCAGTTGAAAAAACATTAAAGTGCTTAAATCGTCCCTCCAGCATTT
>JAHZNB010007486.1:0-11841 GCA_027744295.1 Callyntrura guangdongensis | reverse complement strand
CACAAGATGTGATACATTTCAGATTAGTCACGCTGAGACCAGTTTCCAAAGAGCAGGCCATTTTATAATTGCCAGCATCATAACACTCATTTTCTGTACCTTTTATATTCAACACGCAAGGGGTTGTGCACTTTGATCCTTTGAACGTATAATAAGTTCGGGAGGATATCAACCGTAGTCCACACTTCCCCCAACCTCCCTTTTCCAGGTTGCACCACGTAAATGGCTTGCCTTGCCAAAAGCACTTGCCCGCGCATTTGTTTCCGTAGACATCAAATCCGGGTTTGGCCGAGCAATAGTCCCAGCCTCCTATGGCGCGATAGCAATAGTTGTAAGAGTATCCAAAGGTTTGGCACTCGCTTCGACACTTTTCTCCATTAATTGTTTTGTGCTGGGGTACAAGTGAGGAGACATGATCGGATAAGGTTTCGCCACAGTAATCCCAATGGTCGTTAGTGTCAGTGTAACACCACCACTTGGCTTCAGATTTTGTACATGAGTTGATGCAATATTTGTTGTTATAAGTTGTACGAGATGCGGGAGAGCAGCGTTCATACCCGATAAAACCTAAAAATTAATGTTAAGTTAAACGTTGTTTCGATGGGATTTATAAAACGTTGTATTACTCCCATACCTTCAAAATTGGCAAAATGGCACCAGGACCCGTCCTTTGAATTTTGTGGTTCGCATGGCATCATGCAAGGATGGCCTGAAACGATTTTTGATAATAAATAAACCATATGACGTACAGCTTCTCAAACACTTTAAATTTTGTTATCGTTCTTTGTTCTCTACCCGTTGCCGTCGTGTATCTAGTCAGTGCGCTCCATCGATCGCCAGCAAGGATGACATTGCCAAAGATAAGGAGTGGAATCAAATTAAAATAAACTCCCTTCAATACAACACCAATTGCCATTGTCACGAGTAAAACTAGGTTATTCCAGCCGTACCTACTATTTCCTTTACAATCCACTCCTTGAAATGGAATTTTGTCACCATTTATCTATTCCGATTTCTACTTGGCACTGAGAATGCAAATTTAGATTTTACACATCACCGCAAAAATAAGCTAATGTTTTCGCGTTATTCAATGCGCGAGTAATAAGGTGTAAAAGTAACAAAGATTCAGAAAACCACATTACGACGATGAGCTTCTGTTTAATATTAAGTGAATGTTCGTGTGGTCAGAAAAAGAATGAAACGAAGCGATTCAAGACAAAAATAATGATAAAATTTTATGTGTTTAAAGAGCAGATTTGACAGGAAACTCAAAATATAATTTAGAATGGATAAGGATAGGGAATGCGGTTGAGCTGGCACGAAAAAAACAATCTAACATCTTCCATATTATTTGTTACGTTGAAATGTAATGTATACTTTCTTGTTGTCTTGTAAATTTAAAGGAAATTGTAAAAGTTAAAGAAAGAAGTTTTTACAAACTATACAGCTAAACACAGAAATGAAGCCATGGTTTCCGATGTGTGAAAAATTTGACTCAATTGACATATTGCGGTGGAATACGTCGTCCCGCATTGTGAACACTTCAAAGGCCTCAATTTAAGTTGATGGTGTGCACAAGAAAATATCAACAAGATTAAAAGACCTTGAGCAGTGTGGACATTGAAATGAACATGACATATGGCTAGCAAGTTGACTTGTTCGTGGCAGGCAAACGACTTGTGACACTCGTTGCATTTGAATGACTTTTCTATACGTCAAAGTAACTGACTTGATTAATTTGTTGTCGGGGGCTTACTAATGAACATTTCTTTCCACACACATCCAATTTGAGTGTTTCACCACACACGGAGGGTAAATGCTGTTTAACCGTGGCATTTACTTCAGAACATTTCTATAGTTTAGTAATATCGAGCGACTTGCGTTCATTCAAAGGAAGCACACGTCGTTTCCGTGTGTATGATAGGGAATGAGGGTTACTTTAAACGAACTGTACGAGACACATTCGAGGTTACTGGTATATACCTTTTGTAAATGATCTTCGAATTTTGCCAACATTCTAAGAACATATTGTACAATAAGCATTGGAACATTATCAGATTTTTAGTGGTCGTTCATCCTTTAACTTTTATTTAATATTTTTCTGCAATTGACCATTGGTAATTCAAGAATCTTCATCATCATCATTGTCGATACTTGACGTTAACCCACCCTCTCCATACACTTACAGAACGCTGTATATGCGCACGCACACATAAACACGTCAGGTAGAAAGAGTAAAAGTTGAGATAGAAGCTGGCATAAAAATGATTTTATGCTATGTCTTGAAATACAGGGTGTAGCTACTTTATTTGCAGACTCTGTTAGTTTTTCTGCGGCTTCCGAAGAAACACCAACTTAAAAAAATATTTAAAAGGTCATGAATGAACAAAGCTTCTATGTATTTTTGAAGATACTCTATATTGCTGAAAGTTGCCATAGTAACCGGAGGCAGTGTGGAGAAATTACCGAATGTACACCACCTTAACCTTAACGTACCCTGATGCTGACAAAAACTGTTTTCAGGATAACTGACACTTTGACCCCAAAATAAAATTAAACCAGCCTCAATCACATAACTAAACAATGAGCTGTATCCTATGGAATGTTTAGATATATGATTCATGAACACTTGACCAAGGGTCTGACCAGAAATCCTACCGGTAACAGTATGGATGAAAGTCAAAGGGAAAACCGGAAGTGAAACTGTAGAAACTGTACAAGAAGTATTTGTCTAAGGAAATCTCAAAGTTTATAGTCACAATGTATTAAAAATAGTTTTTCTAATTGATAGAGAAGCCACTCGCAAAATCATCCGCCACAACGATAGATACAAGGCTTAGAAGTACATGGTTTTGCGGAAGAAAAAGTTCCGGTAGAATGTCATAATGAAGGTAATAACTAGCCGTGGTGTGTGAACTTTAATTTTAGGTTCAAAACATGTAAAGGTTATTGTGAGGTATAATGATAGGCATGTTTTAAAATCTTTACTTGAAGTCCATCTAGTTATTTTGTACAAATAGGACAAATATAAAGGTAACCACCTTCATGAGGGGTTTTATCATATGTGCTCTAGGTTTGACGCTTTTTGGCTGTCTTTCGAAAATGCTGCGACTTTTTAAAAAGGAATAAAAAAGGAAAAAATTCATGGCGTTTGGAAAGTCTCGGAAGACAAAGGTTCCAAAGTCACCCTAAAAATGAAGTATGACTACATTCTCGTTTCGAATAGAAAACAGTCAAGAAACAAGAAATAAACTCTAGTAAATTGTAAATAAGAACCAGACGTCCATTTATATGTACAATGTGTATATATGTCATATGTATAAAGGTAAGGTGAAGTAAAGACCCAGGATAAAAGTAATGGTCAAAGGGTCAAAAGTGAAATTCTCATCTGCTACTTTTGTCTCTTGGCCCAACCGAGCCAAATTGGGTCAATCTTTGCAAAACGTCAACACTATGTGTCAAATATCTGTAAACCAACTTTCAGTGATAGATCACACGTTGAAATTTTAAGTGACACCACGTTGATGCTCAGAGGGTTGACCCCAAACGCCCTTCTTCGAACTCGTCTAACTATTGACCATACCCCATACCTATCGATTGGCGAAAACAAAATTTCAAATTCCTGTCCCATCAAGAGTTATCGTGCCCACGGAGGGAAAGCCGGACACGATCGAGGAAAACATATAATATGCCGTGCCTAAATAAAGAGCGCCCCTTCTTCTTGTAAAGCAATTTCTTTGGGAGTTAGACAACAGTACGGCAAGAACCTAAAGACCTTTTTGGGTGAGCTTAGGGATTCCACTGATGTAAGCTATCATTGTACGCCTTGAAACTCTACCGTTAACTTCTCACGTAATAGGCAAACAATCGTTTAATATTTTTTTAAAATAAGTTTATATTTGAGTGAGCTATAATAACTCGCCGCACCAGTTCAGACCATGCGATACGGGAAAATTGCGATATAAATTGAAAAATTGAGTAGTAGAGTAGGAGGTACTTAAAGTGACATTTGAAAGATATAAGGACTATTGGTTTCGCAGGAAGGTTTGTGGAGAGACCAAATTGTGCAAAAACAATTCGTGTTGGGAATAAGTATAAAATGAAGGACAGGTTCTTTTTTAATTTAATTTAAGTAAATCACCCAGTTTGTTAAAATTTTACAACTCGTGTTACATATATATATGTGTTTACATTAAAAACAGATAATAAGACAAAACTTGGAAGGTGCAGTTAGTTATTGTTCAACTTCATAAGTCATATTATTACTAATACATAGTAATTAATTTTTGCCGTGGTCCAAGGTGGTCGAATTAGCCTGGAGTCCGATTGGGTTTTACCGACCTACATATTATTTCTTCATATCTCCTGCTCCTCGAGCATGTGGCCCTTCCTTTCTTATTTTAGCTTCTATCTAAAAAAATAAAATACAATCTTTGATTAAAACAGATTTACCAATTAACTTATAAACGACTTAATAAACCCCAATTTTAAACAACTGATCGCTTACTTGAGAGACACTTAAAAAAAATGCAAACATCAACATTCCTAAAATTGGAGGAAGAACGATTTTCATAACGGGGATGCTTTTTGAATTTGTTGAAAGAACGTATTTGTAAAATTTACAGTGTGGTCGCTTATTATGTGCTGGTGTTATCTTAAGTAAATCAGTTATGAATTAATATAAAACAGAACAAACAACTTAAGAAAATCGAACTTGTAGTAATACAGACTGCAAACTAACTGCACATACTAACATATTTGATTGAGTCACATCCTGTGATTAAATTTGAATGGGTATTAAATCTTTTTATATTCATCGGCTAGTGAGAAAGATGTGGATCCAACCAGACCAAGAAACTGCAAACGGGATAAAAAAATTTATTAACCCATTGTATTTGGATTGCAAATAATATTCGTAACAATTCAATAACTACGCAGTTTGTCGACCTAACTTAATGATTCTACCTTTATGTGGAATGCAGAGTGAATCAGAAATGTCCCTGTTCCCAACCCGATTGGCTCTTGGTCCAACTCATCCAATAACACGTGGACGTCCATAATTACTGATTCCACGACTATTTTTCCCGTGTGCAAAGCCCAATTTCTTAGCCATGTCCTTATGATAATATTCTATTAAACACAAATTTAAAATGTAGACTTTGATCCTCGTAGTTAGTTGTACCGATAAAAGTTTGAAACAAACATGTGAACCTATTACATAGTGTAGTCACTAAAGCAAAATTGATATATTAATGAAAACCAATGAAACAAAAAGGCACGTAAAATGGCATGCAGACTAAATTTGATTCAAAATTTTCGTTAAAAATGGAGTAGCTCTAATACTTTTGCCCATTGCACATGCAATAGATTAGCGAAAACAAAATTCCTTTCCATTCCAAAGATAATAATATGACAAGCTGACATAACCCTAGTAGCAATAAGTAGTTTCCACTACTTAATAAAATAAATACCGAAGTACACTGCAGCACGTCAGTATGTGTGTAGTGTACATAGGCTGCGGAACAGGGGGGATGGAGGTTCAAATTCATCATCCCTGAAATTTTACTTTAACAATACAGGATAGGGTTGACCCCCCCCCCTCGAACCCCCTGTTCCACAGCCACTGTGTGTGTATGTAATTGGCTACAAATTGTTTCAGTACAGTCGATGACGACACGTACTTACCTTTTCAGCTATTTCTCCTGCGACATAGTATGCGATCTCCGTTTTTAATAAATTTAGAGAATATAGTACAATGCTCATTGGGCTAGTGTGTTTGCCAAATACAATTACGGACATGAATCCTGCGTACATGAGCAAGTTGCCCATGTGAATCAGCTTCAGAATCGGGTCATACACATTATTTATACTGGCCATCATTTTCCTTAGTGATCTGTACTTCAAAAATAAAATTTCTCTTTTCCTCTGAAGCTCAGCAGTACTAATCAAATCCTTCGGATTTGCATTTTCTAAGGTATCTTCCACCTCTCTAATAAAACGACCAACCACCATGTAAATCACAGCAGCCACAACCATGAGCAAATCTGCCAACATTCCAATTTGCATGTACGAAGAAAATGTTCGCAAAATTACTATGCTTCCAAACATTGTTGATGTCGCAGTCAGATTTGTTGCATAATCCACTTCCAGCCCATCCTTAAGTACTTCCGTATAATTTGCAGTCCAAATAAAAATATCCTCGCTAAACACATACGATACTGACAAAATTGCATTTTCGGCTGACCAGCCAACAGTCAGCGCAGTACGGATTACAGCAAGTGCAATCGTTGTAAATCCCAAAACATGGGAAATGTAGCGACGCCAAATAGTTCTTCCGACATCCTGTTTGTCGTAGTACGTAGTAATGTAATTTTTTACGGCTTTGAACATTACCATAGTTTTGCCTGCATTGAAACCAAATAAGTGAAAAGCGTACAATTTTGTTAGAAAGCGAATTACGTGTAATGAAAAATCCATGAAGGTACTGTATCCATGTCCAGCAAGAAAGCCCAAAAAGTTGTACTTTGCTTGAAAGATGGACTGCGACATTGATAACAGTGATACAGTCCAAAAGAGTACCTTGTCAAATGATAACAAATTATTTTTAATTACTGCAATAACTGCTTTCCAAGTGTTTAGGACGTGTTTTACCTTTTGTAGTGTGCTCCTGATTTTGTCACACCAAATATATTTTGAATTGGTTTCACTGTATGGTGAGTACGAACTTACGCCAGCAAAATACATGGTATCATAATATGCTTCCAAGTACTTATTTGGTTTCCAATTAATTGACGTTTTTGATTTAGCCATGGTAAAAAGTTGAAAGATTTTATAATTAGTGTCAGTGGGCTTGCTGGTTTTTGTAGCACTTGAGACTCCTTTAAGCGTCGATGTATTCTCCGTCTTAGCTGGGTTTAAAGGGTTTCTCGAAATAGCCCAAATTTGAGTCGGTGGAGCCAATGTTGGACCATCATCGATAATACTGTTATCACGGTCATTAACGAATCTAAATGCAGTTTCTTGATTGACCACATTGTCAATATTTTTGAAGAAATTTTCGTTTCTAGAAAAAATATTTAAATTCTGCACGGGTTGAATTTGTATGGATTCCGGAACCAACAATTTGCGCGTATTTTTATTTAATTTGTAATGACCGTCAACACCTTCCTTACTTACAGCAATGCATTTGCGCTTTTTACGTTTATACTTTAAGGTTGCTGTTGATGGCATGTTACTCTGGAGGACTCTGGGCTTCGTAATTACAAATGGAAACATTTTACAAAATAATTCAGTGACAACAAAAACCAACTAGGCTGACTGACAAACAAAATATAAATGTGGCAGTTGTATTTGAAAACTAATATTTTTTGTAGTAAATTGCATAGGTTTATTTTTAGGTTGTTGGTCCTGGTCATTAAATGTAGTGACTCGGAGCCAGTCGGAGTTTTTTTTGGAGCTAACAGATAAAGGAAGTTGTATACAGGCTTGTAAATAAAATTATTACAGTTAAGATTAACTGTTGTGCCCCTGCCAATATTAAGTAGCGAAAGCTTTCTTATGGTTTCGCTACTTTATGCGATTACGAATGTCTGTCTGTCTGTCCGAGCCATATCTCAGAAACGGGAAGGAATTTTAGAATTCTGTTTGCCCAAATCGATAGCCCATGACCTCTAGTTGTGCACGTGATATTTTTTGAGATTAAAGGTCAACGGGGTGAAAGGTCATATTGGTGCATCTCTAGTAGTTAAGGGGTGATTTACTCCAAACTTTGTGCAGAGGTAGCATATGGCCTCCTCTATAAGCAAACAAAATCTTGACCTTATAGCTCAACAGCATAAGGGTCAAAGGTCATATATCTGTCCGTCTGTCTGTCCGCACCATATCTCAGAAACGGAAAGGAATTTTAGAATTCTGGTTGCACCAATCGATAGCCCATGACCTCTAGTTGTGCACATGATATTTTTTGAGATTAAAGGTCAACGGGGTCAAAGGTCATATTAGTGCATCTCTAGTATTTATGGGGTGATTTACTCCAAACTTTGTGTATTGGTAGCATATGGCCTCCTCTATAAGCAAACAAAGGCTTGACCTTCTAGCACAACAGGATAAGAGTTAAAGGTCATATAAATGTACCTCTGGTACCTATGGGGCGATTCGGTTAGGCTAGAAAATTCAAATTACAGAACAACCGTGTACAATGTGTTGATAATTCTAATGAACACATGCTTTCGCTACTTCCTTTTGTCCTCATGGTTTATATTATTAAGATAGATCCAACCTTTTAGATTATTACGGGATAATCTGACAGCATTTAGACTAGCAACAAAACTAAGTATTAGAAAAACCAATACGAGAAAAGTTGTTTCAATTTTCATACGTTTTTACAGCCTAATATGTAAAATTCCTGGTTCATCTCCCCAGGGATCCAGTTGTTGTTTGAACGGTTTCAATTGTACAAAATAGTATTATAGCTTTGTCAATAGAAGGGTGAGACCATTCGTTCTCCTAAATTATATCTATTTATTCCACTCCTTGCATGGTGATATTTCGTGTGACGTAAGTAGCAAGTTTAGAAGAGAACACACTTCATGTCCCGCTGGTAATATTACAAACAATGCACGCATTTAAACGATATGAGTTGCTTCCCTTTATTTTTGTAAAACCTAGCTTGCACGTGACAAAAATAAAAACTTACAAACGCATATTGTACGAGTTATCATTTTACCTTTGTGATCGTCATGGCACATGAATCAACCAAGTCGTTTTAAGTATACCAACAATATGTTCTAAATATAATTTTGTTTTTATTTACACTTCCTCATTCGCATTCATATTGTAAACAAACATAGAATTCAAGAATGACGTAATAAATGCCAAGTGCAAACTTTATGAAGATGTAGGACAAATAGATGGGTAAATTGAAAACGCCATGACAAGTATTGTAAGTAGTAGACTCCTAAATGCTTGCACTCCTTGTATCCCACAAATCTTTAGGTAATATACTAACTGAAATGAGAACATAAACTTTCTTATGTATTCAATTTTGTATGCATTTAAATTCCACCAAAATTAAATATATGACGCTTATTTTCTAGCGAGTTTTCGCATAAAAGCTGTAAAATGATACGCATGGAAGTCGACAGTTATATACACTGCTTGTGGTCATTCATTTGGTTCAACAAAAAAACAAAATAGTTGGAAATGCATTTCTTTTAAATGAGTAAGTTTTAAATATTTTCCTTTTAATAAATAGTACATAAACTCTTACTGTCATCTTACAAAAATATATCGAAGGTCACAGACAGAGAAGGTTTTGTAAAAAAAGTTAAGCTCATGTTGTCGCAAGTAGCAAACTTTTCATGAACACTGATGTCATCACAAAGGCTGCAAAAAAACTATGAAAATCAGCGATCGTAAGTTGGGTGAAAAATGTAGCCGTTTATAAAAATCAATCACTGGTTAGGAAGCTGTTTTCAAGCTGTGCAAACAGTTTTCAATTTTTTACTCCATTAGGGTCACATGTGTCAGCCAGTCTGAGTCAGACTTTGCGAACATCATTACTAGCTATTAGATTTTTTATAATAACTTTCGGCTATGTCATTAAAAACGACATGTTCGACAAAAATTAAAGTGACATTCGCACATGTCTAAAAGCTTGACCTTAATTCTCAAATATTCTTGGCACAAGGCCAAGGCATGGGTAATCGATTGGTGAAAACTGAATTCGAAACCATTTAAGCGTTATTGGGGCGACACTATGGCGGACGGACAGACACGGGTAAACATATCTAATAAGTACACTGACCAGTGACCAGTAATCAAACTGGAATACCTGTCCATACTTGCTTGTAGCACAATAGCGCACACCACAAAAAATAAATGGAAATGTGTGGGTGTCATTATTTGTTCGAATAAGAGTAACGTACAAAAATCTTGAAGACGAAATTACACGGTGACATGGTAAGGTATGCCAGGGTTGCACAATACCATGAAAATGCGAAAAGAATATTCCTGATGCACGCCACTTCATACTACTCGGTTTTTTTGCAGCTTTTGTGACCTTGAACTATAAATGCCAAAAACTAGACATGAAGTGGAAGGGAAATATCCCGCTGTAATATACCAATCGGTGAACGCATTTAAACGATTGTAGTTGTTTTAATTTATTTTAGTAAAATTCTGCAGTTGACATAATCAAAAACTCGCTAACTTATTGTGTCCTGGCTATCAATTTACCTCTCTGACCCGTGCCAGGCCCGTTTCCCCCGGACTCGGTCCCCCCAATGGTTCAGTTCGGCTCCGGTCCTTCAAACATTATTCCTCATTGGACCTTACACCACACGGTTAAATTAATAAGAGTACCTGCTCATAGTCATACTAAGGAACGTGCAAAGGACTTCTATGTAACAAAGGTGTAAAAAATTGACATAAAGAAAGGAATTTATTTTAAAATATATATTTCAAAATATAGTTGCACTTTATGAAAACTTTATGAGAACAATATCTATTTCAAAATAAATAGAGCAATGTTATTTGCCGAAAATTTTGTGTTTTGTTACATAAGATGTTAAAAAGATGAATATAAAAATCATAAATTGATGGATTGTTTCAATTTGAATATATTGTACGTTTACAAGCAGCTGTTTTATTAATTTAACGGAGTAGTGTAGAGACCAGTTACGTATAATGCTTGAGGCAAAATGGCTTGGAAGAACCAGGCCTGGGGGAAACAGGGTTTGGGTGGAACCGAACCCTTGAGGGGAACTGTGTCCGGAGGAGAGGATCTAGAGCCCTATGACCATCACAATACATAAATGAGTCAAGTGCAACGAACATACCAGCTTTTAAATACATATATGTTTTTATTTGGGCTTGTACATTAGCCTTAACTGTTCTACACCCACAAACATAGACTACAAGAATAACGTATTGAATGCCAATTGCATACCTTATGAACAGAAAAAGGGATGGGTAAAGTGTATGTAGGTGGACACGACAGTGTTTGGAAGCAGTAAATGCGGACATTGCTTGCGCATGTTGTATTACAACTGCTATTTTGTTTGTAAAAGCGTTGAAATGAAAATGTTAATTTGAAATGTCTTCAGCCCGGTGAACTTTTTCATCCTTCCTGAAGTTAGCAAATGAAGCTTACTTTTTAGTAAGTCTTCTATAACAAACTGTAAAGACTAACACATGGGAAAGAAGCAAATATATATCAAATATTAAAGGAAAATGTAAAAATAATATAATGATATAAAATCATAGTAAATTTTACTATGAACTGAACGTGACAAAAGCAGTTCAAACATAAGATGAGGAGATACTGACTATTACTGATCCGTAGTACTTCCATAAAAAACTATTGCGTCGGTCCACCAAACTAATGTGATTAGGATGATTTTTTAGCTTGTCTTTGGGTCTTTATGCAGGCTTGACTTCAAGCTCTTCCTTTCTTTCTTCTTGTTGTTAACTGTAAAATAATACATTGTATCAGAAGATCTGTTGGTGGTAGGTAATTGTATTACAAACGTAATCACGGTTTTAATAAATTGTACGTTATCCCTAAATTCAAAACTTGTGCTGGGTTATATCGAATAACAACATTAGTTTCAGAAACTCTTAAGCGAAAAAGGTGAAAGTATTTGCAAAAATTTGTAACTATTTATAATACAGATATTTTTTAGAAAGTCGAAAATTTAGTGGTTTTCATGCAACATTGCAAAAATTTCGACAACGCGTATTGTTGACGCTCGGGTCATGTGCTGGAGTTTTCTTACTAATTATTTTGTGTAGCTTGGCTATTGCGTATGGGTAGAACAGATGATGAGAGAGATGTGAGAG
>JAHZNB010007485.1:0-18557 GCA_027744295.1 Callyntrura guangdongensis | reverse complement strand
CCACCGGTGGCCGGTGGCCTGATTTATCCCACCGGCCACCGGTGGCCTGCCCTGCTCTCGGTAGTATGCTCAGGCTGAATACGATAGCTTTTTTTGTGTTGTGTAATTAATGTATGCGGTCGTCATATAATTGAGATTTGGTGTTGCACAAAACCTCCCAAATGCAAAAAAGATTGCCCTTTTATCAAAATAAATGTCTAACTAGGCATGTGTAATGTTTTGTCGGTGTGCGAAATCTTGTGAGAAAATTTTGCTCAAAATTCGTGTTGCAATGCAATCTCTACCAAGCATAAAAATTTATGGAGGCTATCGTGATATAATAACTACCTAGATGTTCAAATAGATGGATGGTCTTTTGTATTTTCTAGTTTGTTATGAAGGTGTGCAAAGATATTTACAGCGAAGAATCTTACAGAGCTCCGAGGTCCGAATTAATATATACAACAACGGAGTAATACACCGTTTATACCCAAGTGCGCAGCAAAGCTGGGCAAAGTAAATATTTTTTTCTAAGAAAAAAGGTAGAGATGTATGGATAGACACAAAACGTACATGATTACACAACGTCTAGACTCCACTCTAACTGCCACTCTAACCATGACTCGTCATTTTGCATCATTAAACGCTCTTGCATAAAAATTTAAATCTTGGGTTTGCCGGCATAGACTGTCCAAATAAACTGACTTGTTTGTGGAGAATGTTTGTAGTGATGAAATAACTGATTGTTGGATTTGTTTTTTTTGCCTCCTCCTTCGCCACTCTACTTAGAAAAAATGTAAAATATAAAAGCCAAAGCTTGTCCCGAAAACTGCATGATGGAATCCTGTTTTATAGGTGAAAACTAGCGTGACTTTCTGGTTAGATGTATAAGAAAAAATAGTTTTATGGGAGACCTGAAACCAGCTTAGCGTGGACAAATGAACCTAGTAAGACATGGATTTCATTATCAACAGCAACGATAATGATCATAAAAATTAATCATTAGTGGTCATTCAATGTCCGTCCGTCAAGAAAAGTTGTTGCACTCACTGGAATATAATACCATGCATGATTTGTTATTGATATTGATAGACTAGATAAAATGGTGTGTGTGCAGTCGCACGCAGTGCAGCAATGGAAATGCTGACTAAAAGTTCAGCCAATTGCTCGCATAAACAGTGGCGATGATTTTTAACTTTGCTTTTGTCGACTCTCACTTTCATCAGAGGCATCTTTTCAAGCCCATAAAGCTCAGCTGTTTCTCTGTCTTTCTGTTTGGTAATAACCTATACATTGTTGCCGATTCCGATTCCACCACAGTACAATTGTTTGCGCTCTCATTGTTAGCAAACAACCAGCAGCGGAAATAAATACAAACACACCGAGCAGCAGATGGCGATGAAAGAATAATCTTAAATGAGACGTGAAAGGGAACTAGTAAGTGAATATTTAATTAAATATTTTAATTTAATTAATTTTTGGTGGATATAGTTTTAGGGGTTGAGTGATTTGGTGGGTAAAGCGCAAAGAGACTAATTTTCTGAAGTTGGATTTATTGTTTATTGGAAACTGTATCTTGGCAGGGCGGTTATTACTGGAATATTCAAGGAAGGTAGTTTTTTGTCAGTTTATTTTGTTTACCTTCACCGGTATATTTTTTCTTAGACAAGTGAGTTACTTCGGGATATTTTTTCTTTACAAGGCCACTCACAACATAAAATTTCCCTTCTAGAAAAATTGCAGATAAAAATAAGTCAACTTGGATATTACAATCATGATTTATTCTGAATTGATAATCAGAAACATTTAAACGACGACTACAGCCCTCCCACTCTGTGTGCTCTGCTTTTGAAGGAATATTACGATTACCACTATATTTATGTTTTCTTAAGCACACACGACTGCTCTTTTAGGGATAGGTAGTCGGTTTCCCGAGTTCGCGTTCGGAACTTGTTTCAGCGGTTGGTTGGTTGCTCTGCTGTTTCTCCCTCTACAACAACCAACAACACAACCGTCGCTTCTGTGTGTACGTGTATTTTTGCCTTGTGCTTATGTTTTCCCCGAAAGCAAATTTATTTGCCACAAGAAAAGGAGCAATAAATACTTTTGCATCGAACGAAAAACGCTATGTGGCTCAAATGCTGATACGATAAAAACAGAATAAAAGTTTATATTTTACACTATACCACACCACCTATCACCACTGTCGTCATTTCTGGTTCCTTAGCAGTATACCGCTTCCTTTTCCTGTTTCTTTTGTCGACACCACCAATGCCGAGAAAATGAAGGTTTTCTTCACAACTGCTACCACAGCTACCCCTAGCACTACTCGTCGCTAAAGTTCTATTAGAGTTTCTCTCCCGGCAAACCGAAAATCACGGAAAGATAATGCACCATCTCCTCCTCCTCCACCAGCCTCAGCAACCAACGTACGTTGTAGAATTGGAAAGAAAACCGTGAAACGCTGTTTGGAAATGAGTAAATACCAAACCACGGCACGGTACATACATACATAACTTCATTTTTATAGGTATAATAATAATATTATTAATAACAAATATATTTTATATTGGAACCGTCCCTCTCTTTTTTGCATTCCTTTTACTGGGGAAAGTCTTGGAAAGTGTCTGTGGAGTGTATGTGTGTGAGTACGTGTTTGCATTAGTGTCTTCAGTCTATCTATATACGGTTCGTTGGTTTGTGGTGAATTCCTATCATCCTCACTTTACTCATCTCATCACTCATGTCGAGTCTGTTTACTCGTTTCGTCAAGATTTTAAATCAAATGTCTTTCTACAGTTTTTTTCATGAAAATAATCTACAGAAAATATAATATATCCACCACACCAAAAGGAAAACAACACACTATGATGATGAGTTTCGCAAAATAGGATTACAACAACGCGTTCTGCCGTTGATTAAACCGTCCTAGGTGAAAATTGTTAGGAATTCACGTGAGCTTTGCTATTATCATTGTTGTCAAGTTTTTGGGTGGAAGCCATATAGGAGGGGAAAAGAGAACCATAATTAAATTAGACCTTGTTTGTACGGACATGTATTATTTTCCCGGTTTGTATAAAGCTAAACGTCTCTTGTCCTTGTATCAAGTAATGTGATTCATGTTTTCACCGATAAAAGCTTTCCAGTGGTCTGATTGTTTTTAGAATACTTATAAAGTCGGTGTAACACACAATTAATTAGATATCATGCTGGCTCACAATTCAACAACAGCAACTACTGCTTCCACTATTAATGTAATGAGAACACTTATAGCTTTAACCTTGTCCTCAAGTTTTCTGTATTCGCCCAGTAAATTTTTCTATTCTGCTGACAAAGCAATAATTACAATGCCTGAATTCAGGACTCACTATTTTATAGCTGAAAACGACAGTTAAGTAGTTAATTAGACCTGGTTCAACGGGAGCAAGAAGCGCTCTTCTTCATATCTATATTTATTAATTAATAGTTACGATTGGAAAGGAGGTATTTCGTGTTCAGCTTAAAGTGTGTCTAGGTGTTTATGGTGCAAAAAAACAAACAAAAAGTGTACATGTCGTTTTCACTGGAAAATTGAATATAGTTTTGCAGTGTTTGTAATTTTGTTGGACCGATAAGGCAGGGTTAAAAATTCCCTCCAAGGGTCACACTTTTGTGGTGACCTTAAAGGTTTTGTTTGAATGGGGCAGCTAAAACTGAATATTAGATATTTGCCTATTAAGCTTCACTACTTTCTGTATTGGGGAGGTAAGAAAAGTTTGGATTAAGCATAACTAATTTGCATTATATTGTAGATTTAAGGAAATACGTGAGCGTTAATTTTTGTTCCCAGGAACGGCATCATTATGGCCATTCATTCCAGTATTTGCCAAACAAATGGGTCTTTCGGAAGTAGCCGTGGGGCTCATTTTTACGGTAGCCCCAATGGCCGGCCTTATTGCAAAACCTTTCTTTGGGGCGATGGCTGACAGATTCAAAAGAAAGAAGAAGCTGTTTTTGTTCTTCATTCTTCTCAATCTCATGTCATACTTGACTGTTGCATTCCTTCCACAAAATGAGCTGATACGCCCAGTCAAACTGGAGTGTGATACTGGAGTGTCTTATATCAAACAATGCAGTCGCCTTTCGGACAAATGTGGAGAAGCCCTTCTGGACACTTTCAAACCGCAATCGTATCGACATCAAAATCGTATAAAAACGTCTAGTCCAGACCGTGTGACGAGATCCTCACACGATGAGGACTCCTCTGAATATTTGGAGGAGTGCCACGGGAAATGTGAAATTAGAGGATTTTTTGAAGGGGTCAACTTTTGTACCAATGTAATGAACCAAAACGTGCCGGAATTATGTCAAATGATTCAACATGAACGTCATCCCTATCCAGTAACCCCCAAAACTGACGCCATCCAGTACGCTCCTGCTGAACGAGAAGTACCATCCAATACGCATAACCGAACAATTAGCATGCGACAACAAGGGGGAGGTTCAGGAGAAGAAGAGGAGGATGCAGACGACAATCCTGACCTGTCTGGGTTTAACTTCACGTTAAAACTCAGGATAACTCGTGTAACGCTTGTAGAGGGATGTCTGTTCCTTCCAATTTCGGACGTGGACTTTGGAACGGGCTATAAAGGTCTTTCATGCAATAAACCCATTCTTTTGAAAAAGTGCTTCATCGATTGTCCCAATAACACCGAGCTGAACAAGCACTTAGACACTATTGTTGCCGAAGTGGAGCTGTTGGACTCGATGAACTTTTGGATGTATGGCTCCTTAGTCGTCATTGCGTGGATTGCAATGGCTGTTGTAGAGTCCCTCAGCGATGCACTTTGTTTTCAAACTTTGGGTGATCAGTCTCACCTATACGGAAGACAGAGATTGTGGGGTACTGTGGGATGGGGCACATTTTCCTTTATTTCTGGCTATTTCATCGATACCTACTCTAAAGGAAGATTGCTCAAAGACTACACGCCATGCTTTTACCTCACTGCTGGACTATTAACGCTTGATATTTGCGTGGCATATAAATGGGATGTAAGTTGGAAATTTTCTTAAAACAGTATGGTTATTTTGATGGGAGGTCAACAATAGTAATAATCGCTTGATTGTTCCAGATTCGAGAGGTAGAGAAACCTAAATCGCTGAGGAGAGACGTTTGTGGACTTCTTAGTAATTTACGCATTGATGTGTTCATTGTGGCATGTGTCATTGTTGGAATGTGTACCGGTCTATTGTGGCAGTTTCTCTTTTGGTATGTGGAAACGCTGGCAGAGAACAATGCAGCGCCATGTGATACCACAAAATGGGTCAAACTGTTGGAGGGGCTCATTCTAGCAGTTCAGTGCTTCGGTGGGGAGCTCCCATTTTTCTTCCTTTCAGGTGAGCATTATTGATTTTTCCTTTCTTTACAGATTTTACAGCTTTCAAATACTGAGCATATTTTTACTTTTTCTTATCTCCCAGGATGGATAATCAAGAAATTAGGCCACGTACATTGCATGACCCTTGTCCTGGGCGCCTTTGGAGTGCGTTTCATCATTTACTCTTTTCTAACAAATCCGTGGAGTATAATTCCCGTTGAGTTGTTCCAAGGTCTCACGTACGGCATATTTTATGCCAATATGGTGTCTTACGCTAATCAAGTCAGTCCTCCGGGGACAGCAGCTACTGTTCAGGGAATTGTACAGGCCGCATTTGTTGGCATCGGTGGGTGAAAATGGATAACCATGATCATAAAACTAGCAATTAAAAAAATCAAAACCTTTTATTCATTCCATTTATTCTTGTGTAGGTGTCGCCGTTGGAAGTTTAGTGGGTGGGCTTATATTCCAGGGGGCAAATGCCTTTCGTGTATTTGGAATAGGATGCCTGATTTTCTGTGTGTTGCACGCAGCTGCAATGTGCGTTTTGGGACGTCACGCGTCCTACCCATTTCCTCAAGGCCGTGGGGAAGCAGAGGGTCAAGAAATGTGCCGAATGTCAACAAATTCCGTGCAGGAGGATTATGTTAATACACCAGAAGAAAGTGAGCCTGATGCTACTTGACAGTAGCTTAACATTATATAAATAACTTAACCTTAAAGAATTATTATTGATACATATAGTAGGGCCATATATAAATCATTTCATCCATATATACATAATATGCATGCTAGTGTTTTTAATGAGAAAAAAATCTCAAGAGTTTTTTTTGAAAGGCAACTGTCAGTTTCGCTCTCTTCTTCAATTTTTAGTCAATTTTTTATTGTTATTTTATTATTACTACTACTGCTGCTGTTATGAATTTATCGTGACAAGAACTACTATTTTAAGAATGACGGATTTTTAATTATGGTTAAATCATTATCATATTACTTATTATTATTATTATTATTATTATGATTTAAAATAATTTGTTATTCTTTAATTACATCTTAATTATGTATGTACCTTTTCGCAGCTCTTCTGGTTAACACGAGCCCTTTATCGTATCGTGACTATGATTGATAATCATGCGGTATTTGTTTCTGGTATTAAAATGTACTAAAAAGGACATTTCTCGCATCCGGAACGTTACAAGATGACAATCAATCTAATTTTTTTTATTATGATTTGCTCATTATATTCATTATTTTTGTATTTTGTAATTTACTTTGTAATATAATGTATGTGTTACTTTTGTCTTAAATTAGCTTAGTTGTAGACTATTTGTAGAAGACACAGTTTAAGTAATAGAAAAAGCAGCTTTTTTGTAGTGGTTTCGTTTCATTATTATTAATACGTAACGTATTGCTCAGTTCACCTTATTATCACATACGTAGTATTTTAGTAAGTTTGCCTTTCTAGATATTACTAATTATATTATTTTGTTTTAATTTTGCTTTCGTATTGTCTGTTTTGTTTCATTGTCTCCCAAAACAGGGGCATAATGTACCGTTTTGCGTCTAGCCACTATTTAACAACAGTACTGGCTATACTTAAATTTAACTGTCTGTTAACAAATTACCCATGTTCATTAATGTACTCGATCAACATCGAAATTAAATGTTTTATTATTTCGCTTGTGATGTGGTTTTACTGTTGTGCGTGCTCGTGCGATGTGATGTTTGTCGTGTCTACTTCAGCTTTAAATGTTAACTGTAAAATGCTTTACAAGAATTATTGTAAATAATTGTATTAACGAACAGTATATATCGATAATTTATACTGATAAAAATAACATATCTACTAATAAAACTGTATTACTTAATATATCTGAATGCTATAAACTTTGTACTAACTCGCAAAGAAACTAAGCATCCGTTTCTTTTTGTTACTCAGTTCTGCCATCCGAGAGATTAACAATATATACCTCTGTCTATTTACACTTAATTACATATCTAAATACTAATAAAATTTCCTTGACCCAAGTTTCACTTGACTAACCCCTGAAGCAATCAGTATTCTTTAGCGGACTCAAGTCACTGTAAAAAGTTTTTATAGCAAAGTACTGTTGTAAATATCTTTCTCTGCAATTAAAATTTGCTTGATTGACTGACAGTGTGCGTGTATTGTTGTATGTGTGGATTTTACTACAGGTCCGGTAAGAAGTCACAGTGAGATACTAATCTAGTGAGTCTATCTGTCTCTCTCTAGGAAAGATGACACGGAAATATTGACATGATCTGATCATTCATGCAATAAGGTGTCAATGGTGGTGGTGGTGATGATGATGAGTTTGATGAGAGAGAGTTGGTTGGTGATGATGGCAGCAATGATGAGATGTGGTGGTGGGACTTCAAATGGTCACAAATTTCGGTTCGGAGTAGTTCCACTTTTTTTCTACAACGGGATCACATGCCGTTTTGAGAGGATGGGAGATGGCAATATTAAGTAAAACGTACAATATTGCACATCTATTTGTGCACTTTTTCTAATCTCTTATTGTAATATAAAAATTATTAACTACATAATTTTCCTATGTATACTGACACTTTGTAGTAGTAACTATTCTTTTAGCCCTACATTGTATAAAGTTTATACCATATATTATATAGTTCTTTCCCACTTTTAACTTTTTTAACAACAAAAGAACGCAACGTCTAAACAATTAACCATTTGTTATCTTTATATAAATAGCATTTTTGTATTTACTGAACGTGTGCAGGGCGCACAATACCTAAGAAAATATAGATACTTGGTTCCCTTGTGCTAAAACACTTAAAAATTCTAAACTGTAAAAATGTAAAATCATTTATTGAATGTTTCTTAACATTCTTACAATAATCCAGAAAAGTCATTATAAAAACCATACGCGTAAGTATACTTATATGTTACTGCCGAAAAACTTGTATGCTAAAAAAAATGAATATTATGTTACATTGTATAACACAGACTGACTGACCATTTATACTGATACTATGAAAGCATAACTTTAAAAATAATCTACAGTACTAATACCCTAAACTGTAAATAATACATATGTTAATATGTAGGTTCAGTAAGGACAAGCCAAGTTAAATACCTGTACATCACATATTATTCTCTACAAAAATAGTACAGAAAAAAAAACAATATTATTGCATGCCACTTTGAGATTCACAAGAAAAAAACATCACAGAAACTGTAATATCAAAAATACTAATCAGAAATTATTTTCAGTACTGTCGGGCGGGACTCACTCTCAGTTTTGATAGTATTATGTATATTTCGAATACACGTTGATACGTACGCTAGAACCTTTTTTAGTACTTTTCTATTATTATTGATACCTAATACGGCTCAAGACTAAAAGAGATTTGTTTATGTTGCAATTGCAAGAAAGCCAAAGTAGAAAATTGTGATCTTATTACAAGAATGCCTGTCATAAAGGATGACGTTTCTCTTGCTTAGAGTTTTCATATTATTATTGATTAATATTCACAATCATTGCATGAAAATGAAGGTATTAAATTATATTCGGACTTTTTGGATCCTTCCGGTCCGGACTTTTTTTTTAGCAATATACGGAGAGTTTAATTTCATCATTTAAACTTTAGGTAGTTGAACTTTAAACTATACTGTGTGTCAATAGAAATTATTTACTTTCAATCATTTTTATGTTTAGGCGGAAAAAAAATTAAATACCAAATATTTATAGTTTAGGTATATTACGTTATGTAATTTACTCTGTGATCTATTATTTTTTTCTGTGAAAGTTTCACGTAACGCATTATACGTAGTAGTTATTCCTTCGCGTACCAGCGGTTTTTGTCGTGCTCTGAGCGCAAGAGAAATGCTAGTGAAATGTTAAACTGATAAGTTTACGAATTATGCAAAAAGGCTGCTTTATGTTTTAAGTACATGTCAGTCAGTATATCTAGATTAGATTAAAATATAGGTACATTTTTACATATTTACATATTATGTAGTAAATTGATAGCTGGAAATAAATTGATTAGCTTATCTTAATTCAAATTCGAAAAAATCGAATTTTACTTGTACCAGAAAGTAGGGGGACATAATGACTTGTTGACATTATTTTGCTTCCGCTACTGATATAACGATGTTTATTACGTATTTACTCTTTATTGTTGTATTAAATGTCTTGATGCTGCTGAGGGATGTTTGGGAAGTATACAGTAAATAGCTTTATATGGTAGAGGGTTAATCTGTATCCATTTCGTTGCATTTGCTTTGTTTACTGAGTCGTGTAAATTGTAGTATACTTATTGTAATAAAGTTTATGTAATAGTGAGTAGTGTCAAGTCATACTGTAAAAGCTTTCAGTTTATTTACAAGAAAACTAAACAAAGATTGTACACAAATTATTTAAATAGGTATTTAATTTACTAAAAATGAAGAGATAAACCCAACATATTATTATTATTATTATTATTATTAACAATAAAATTCAAAGATACAATATACACAGAAAATTTTATAAGATCATTAATTTTACTTTATAATGACCTCGCTTCTTTTTACTTTTTTGAGGGCATGTGATACTTTCCCTTGAGGAAGGGCATTTTCACCACTTGAGCAGAAACTAGGGTATTCCTTACTTTAATTTGAAGCTGTGTTCCGTTTTTGTGATTTTCTCCTTCTACGTAGCCCATTGCAATATTTTTTGATAGCGAGGGTGCTGGCACTCCACTAGTTACCTTCCCCACTGGTTGACCCTCGATGGTAACTATTTCCATACCGTGGCGGGGAGGGGGACCGGTAAGAGAAGTAAGACCGATTCTACGCCTGATGATTTTTGTTCTATCACGAATTTGGTCCAGTATACGGGTTGCTCCAGGAAAATCTTGAGCTTCTTTACGTCGTTTGCCTAAAATATATAAAGTGACGAGTAACGAGTACTGGCGTTATAATGTTATCCCCTTTAAATTTTCTAACCTTTTGTAGAAAAATCAAATGGTGCAGCAATCAACTAACCTAATAGCCAAGCTAAACCAGCTTCCACAGGTGTCGTGTCTTCATCCATGTCATTTCCGTACAGACATAGTCCTGCTTCCAACCGAAGACTATCTCTTGCCCCCAATCCAGCAAGTAGAACTTTATCCACCTCTGACGACAGTATTTTATCCGTTATTTCTACAGCCTTTTCCGACGGCATTGATATTTCCACTCCGTCCTCCCCTGTGTAACCACACCTAGTTATCCTACACCCGGCCACACCTGCTACCGTGGCTTCCACAGAGTTCATAAAATATAATTGCTGCAGATTTACATCGGGGACTAAGGGTTGTAGCACCCTCTGCATAGCTGGCCCCTGCACTGCTATCAAAGAACTTCCATCCTTGGTGACTAAAGTGACGTCTTTGCCTCGGGCCTTCATCTGAGCTTCCGCCGATCTCATCAATTTCAAGTCCTTCTCCCTACATCCCGCATTGCTCACAACATACAAGTGATTTTCCCTAGTTTTCGTTACAATGAGATCATCAATGATGCCACCCCTGTTGTTAGTAAACAGCGTGAGAGTACCTTGCCCTTCTTCCAACCCTCGAATATCCCCAGTGACTATAGATTCAATAAATTCCACACGATCCTTCCCATGTACTTCAGACTGGAGCATGTGACTCACGTCAAAGATGGAAACGTGTTTACGAGTGTGCAAGTGAGATTGTGTGATGGACACACTTCCATACTGAATTGGCATTTGATAGCCCGCAAAAGGTGCCATTTTTGCCTGTTGTTCCATGTGAAAATCGTACAACGCAGTTTTCTCCTCCGCCTTGCTGGCATTGTATAGAGGAGACCGTGTATGGACATTCCGTCGTATCAAGTTATTTAAAAAATTCAGTCTTTTCGAAGTAACAGCAAACATTTTAACGGGAAACGCCGAGAATCGAGACTTTTTTTAAAACAAATCAATTGAAGAATATTATGAAGTAATCGAGGAAACTGAACTTCCCATCGGTTCTCTTGCAACTGACAACACTTTGATGAACTTTTCCCCTAAAGTATCATCATCGTCCACGGGAAACGCGTAATAACCAATAGACAGTTTAATTTGTACGATCTTTTTGGTTAACTATTATCTCAAACGTGCACCCTACTACGAAAACATTAAATTCATCATTTTACATGATAAAGTAATACATGATGTATGATGATAACGACGAATACTTTATGAATCATGATAGTTAAGGTTAGTAAGGGGAAATAGGTACAATCTCTCTGGTCTACACCCTCAAGAGCAAAAGGCTATCATCGTTATTGGTGAGGGAAGAGCTCAATATTCAAGTAAAATATTTTAATGAATAGTGAATTCAATGAATAGCACTAGCACAAATTTATACATAATGTGTATAAATATATGGACAGAATGTGTGTACTGTGTGTATGTGAGCATTACTTTTATTTAAATGTAGTTGAGCGTATGTACGTGTCGCTCGTTTCCCTTTGGTATTTTTGGACTAGTTTAAAGAGATAAACTTATGTACGATGAAACAAGTTTACTTAATATCTTTTGAACCACGTCTATTTATCACGAGATTAAGAACGTCTCAACGTCTACAGTTCTGCAAGTTATTGACTTTCTCATTCTCTCATGATCAGGGTAACGCGATGAAATGAACGGCATTAAATATATTGTAAACTGAAAATAACTAGAACGAGCTAGACATTTTTAATGATTTTTTTCTCGGGCAAGCATAGTGTAAATAAAACAAATAAGATAATTGATAATGCAGCAGTAACAATAAATTATAAAAATAAATAGACATTTTAATCCTCTTCCTGGGTACATAAATAGTTCTAGTTCTCTCTGGGGTTGTATTTACAAATAAATTACCTAATTACCATAAAGGTTCATTTTACTTCCTGCAAACCTTGCATGCTTTTGGGCAATTTTTATTCATATAGCGTGGGTTCTTTGAGCACTCCCCGTTGTTTGCCCAGTAGTTGCAATTTTTGTCGGTGTCTTGACACGTTGATGAATCCGGAGCAGTTGTTGTGGTGGTGGTAGGAGCAGGTTCGCCGTTATTGCGGCAAGAGTTGCAAGATTTTTGACAGTATGTGAGCATATACTCCGGATTCCGGCGACACTCTCCTCTTTTCGCCCAAGATAAGCAATGTCTGTTGAGATCTTCACAGGGCTTGTCTAAAATAACAAGGAGCGTATATTGTTTAAAATCGGGAAACACGCCATATATTTTTCGTGCCAGAAAAATATTTCAATATTTCAACTTACTGCAGTGATTACAAGATTTTTTACAGTTTGCTTTCATCCAGGCTGCATTTCGGGAACATTCGCCTCGCTGAGACCAATAGGAGCAATGTCGATGATAATCCTCACATGTTACTGGGGGCAGTGTAGTTTGAATTGGAGGAGGTGTTGTTGGTTTAGGTCCTCCATCGCATTTGTATAATCTGTTGACCTTTTCCACGTCAATAGTGGAAAATCCTCCTCGTTGTCCAATGTTTTGATTAGGATTTTTTGCAAGGATAGTAGGCCTGCCTTGATACCGTGAAAAAGCGTATGGGCCATAATGCATTACCGATGTAAGGTCATATGGGCAACTCAGGTTCTGGGTTTCCCTCCAGGTAAACTTTTGAAAGTTAAACTCCATCCCTTGCTGAATATTGTTAAAGTAAACATTCACAAAGTCATCCCGATCTGGCCGGCTTTGCTCGTGCCAAAAACCTGGAACATTATTTAATTAATTAATTATTTTGTAAAAACAAGTACTGTTCAATTGTTCATAGTAGCCTTTGACTTGACACTACCGTGACTAATTAAGCGATCAAATAAAAGTGAATTTCATTACCTACGGCGTGCATTAACTCATGAATAACAATTCCAGTGTATTCGCATCCTTGTCCAATACTTACAGGTTGTGCACCTGGAGCCATAATGATGAATAAATCGCATAATTAGTCATTTATAACATAATTTCGCTAAAATGATGACATACAACAGCTTCAGTTACAAAACATAACAAAATACCTCCTGAACGCCCAACATAACTGCTGCAACCGCTGCCCCTATGAATATGTATGTAATCTTTTTCCGTTGATCGTGGCTTAAAAGTAATACAAGTCCTTTGTTGATACTCCATCATCGCTTTTGCAATGACACCTCGTTGTTGTCCGTCTGTTTGTATAAATAGAGGTAATTAAAGCACACTAAATACGCTATCATTTTCCGTATTTCATAATGTTTCGTAGTTCAATTGATCTGAAAAGGAAAGTAGGGACACGAAACTGTGTCTCGCATGCAATTTTTTTAAAATGTGCAATCAAAACATAAATAATTAGAAAAATAAAAATTTAATAAAAACAAATTATTCCTTCAGGTTGGCATAATAAAATACGGCAAATTGCACCACTTGTATAAATAGATATTATATAAATAGTGTTGATAAAACATGAAATTATTTTTGGAATTCACTAGGTACTGATATATTTGTGTTTTCACAATGTTCACATTTCTTACTGAAGTCTGATGAGATCATGTATGGAACTTGACCCTGGGGCCACTTTTGCTGCTCGTTGATTATCCCGTTTCTATTAGCTTCTTTTGTGTTCTTTAGCATAATGTCACCTTCATATAAATTAGCAAATTCGATTGGATCCGAATGTTTGCCATTTTCATCTACCTTTGGAGGTTGATCCGCTATTTTGCCAGGATAACAACAGGTTAACTACCACAATGTTATCTGTAACATGAGTATTTTGGAAGAATCCTAAAAATATTCGAAACAACTTACCAACAATGCCTTCCGCATTCTGGAAATCAGTTGGATTCATTGGCTCTCCCGGTACTTCCTTGGAGTCCTAAAAAGTGGGAGTAAACGAAATTCTCTTTCTAAACTTTTATCTTGATTCGGCACGAATTGCATGTTGGAAACAAAAATTGCTTACATCGAAGCTTTGTGAAAAATGAACATATTCCAGGGGATCACTCATAGCTTCCACGCTTTGTAGAGGAATGGTAGTGATACCCGCTAGGGCAACCACAAATAAAACTTGCCATATTCGCCACAATTCACCGTCCATTTTATCTCGGTCGATTTAGTCAATTTTGATCTATTTTGATCCAATTTTAACGGATCTTTTGAAAGAATGAAGCGTTTAGCTGGATGCCGAATGGGTAACTGATGCGTTTTGGGGAAGCGCTGATCCTTTTTATAATGGCTCATTATTTTGCGTACACGCGTAAAAACTCGCACATTTGCAAGGTTAATTACAATGCTTTCGCGATCAATGGGTGTTTCGCACGCACAGCGGAACAATTTGTCATTGAACTTACATAAAAGCCTTTCAGTGGATAATCAAAGATACGCATGATGCGAGGGACAAAAAAATGTGAACAGTTTATGGCAAATAGAGGTAGGGCTTTATTTTTATGCTTTCAAATGAATTACATGATTATTCATCCAAGCCATGAAAAGTAACTGGTGGTGGTGTATTGGTTAACGAGAAATATCTTGCGGAAAACATGATATGTCGACAACTTCCGAGGTCAAAACGCATGCGTTTTTACAGGTACATTGTATGTCGTATGTGCACGTAAAACCTTCCAATAGTTCTAGACAGCTTTAGAATATGAACACATCTGCGTCTTCTTCACCAGTAGTAGTGATCTGAACAATGGATTGATTCCTCAACGTTCTGTAAATGTAAAAAACGGACATGAATTACTATGAATAATAAACCCCCTAGCTTGTGCTTTGTGTTTAAAAACTCCAGCATATGTGCTTAATTAACTTTTGCTGAAAAAATAAAAGTATTTTTTTAGATTACGTGACACAAGCCTCGTTAAACCCTGACGATCCGCACAGCATTACTTTGAATTTTCCAAATTGATTCTGAGAATTTTCATTCCTCTCCACTGACGTTCCACTCTCCTTGGATAACGTTTGTAACATAATGGATTCAAATAATTGTACATTATCCACCCTGCCTGAAAGTCCTGTCCAAGTTGGTTCGGGAGCGGAAAGCACAGGGAAGAAATGGAATGCACTCCACGAGTCCGCAAACTTTGTCCATTGGTCCCTCCAAATTATATCTTGTTCCGAGTGGTTAAAAAATATTAAAATAATTCTGGAGATGGGGTATGTTGCGGATCTTTTTCTAAGAAAGTCTGTAATGCGAACGAATGGAGTTATTCCGGAACCTCCAGCAATTAAAGCTAATGTGTTACATGACGAGAAAAACGTAGGGTTGTAACGTCCAGCCACTCCGCCCAGTTCCAACTGGTCGTTTACTTGCAGGGCGCCAATTTCTTTAGTAAATTGGCCATCAGGGTAGATTTTTATTATAAAGTATATAATTTTTCCATTACTGCTACTGTCAGACTTTGTGGCAATTTCATTGGTGCGGGTGCTTATAGATGTCGTGGTATCACAATTATTTTCGTCTAAAATACTTTTAATTACAGGGGTATACTTCCTGGCCAAAGCTTCGCCGTGCACCAAACGTAACTTTAAATGGAAACCGACTGGCACACCAATGAAAGACGATGAAGTCACTTGTACTCCAATTAGGACGACATTTTGTGTCAAATTTTCTTTTTCTACAATTGTTCCAACACTGAAATCATCCATGCTGGCGTTTCGACTGTCCATTAGTTTGTTATTGTTTTCGAGTGGGGTTCCTAAACTTTTCCACTTTTCTGTAAACCATGCAAAAAATACAACCAAAGATAAATTTGATGAAATTTCAAAGCATAAGAAAGTTATAGTGGTCAATCATTGTGTTACATAGTAATAAAAGTGCTTATTGTATTGACCTATACTTGGTTTCTTGATGGTAATCACAGCCCGCCTGAAAGAATTTTGAAAATTAATACGTAAGGAGTCGTCTCTCAGGCTTTCCAGAAGTTTAACATGTGCCATCCACAAATCGGGTGGTTTTAAGATAACTTTCAGCAAAAGCCTCTCCCGATTAAGTACGCTGACACACCAATTGTCATCGGAAAGTTCGTCGTCATTGTATCGTGTGTCCACCTGTCCACATTCAAAATATCGTTGAAAACACACACGATATACGTCAAAGGGATTGATTTATCATTACAAAAAATTTGGCTAGTGTACTGTAAATTTACATGAAATATCAGGTCTGTTTCGTTTTGAGAAAATTTGGTTTCCGGAAGCGGAACCAAGCGTTTGTCTGAGGAACTTGGAGATTTGACCAGAATATCTTCATCGGCCTCCTCAAAGGACTCTCCGACATCAATTTGCAAGTAACCTTGCAAACAGCTACGTAGGATACTGTCAAAGTTCACCCAACGGTGGATTTCATTGAAAAGAGCTGTTGCATCCTTGCCAGCCCCCTTCATAAGTTCAGGTATACCGCCAGGATGATAAGGTATATATTCTGTGACGTCGTACACGCAATTTCTAATCACCATCCAGCAGTCAGATTCGGAGCTATGTTTGGCCACTTCTGAGAGAGGAATTTTCTTACGGGTCGGAGGTCGAATACGAGTTTCCTGTAATTTCATCCATTTCACCATTGACATCCCTGGACTAACCAAATTTCTTGCTTTCTTCACTGTGGTAGCTGAAAAGTATCGGCCATTCAATTATTTCAAAACCGTTGCAAATGTAAATCCAAACAGTTATAAGGGGGAAATTTTCATAAAACTCACAAGTAGGAGGTGGCATTGCCAACGAAGCCGGTTTAAGCAGTAAATCAGCTCCCAACAACGATTTTCCTGTTGTCGGAGGTATAAGTGGTGTCTTGCTCTTTCCATTTCCAACATTACTGCTCTCTTCTACTGCTTCCAGTGCCACTTTAACAGGTCCACACAACAAGATTGGATCTGGATTTTTAATATTCTTCCTCTGTCCTGAGGAAGCCCCTGCATCATCTTCGGAAGCACTCTCCAGTTGAATGTGTACCTGTGCTGAAAGTACTACCGTATCATCGGTGCTTTTCTTTTCCCCCGATGAGCTATCATCTTGGTCACGGTCACACATTGAAATGACGCTAGTATGAAGAGTTATGAAATTTGAGTATTGACCATCCTAATTAATTCAAATATTGTTAGGCCCAACTATTATTTGTCCCACCTAGTGTAGTCAGCACAGTTTTATTTCAGTTCAGGGAAGTTTAGTACAGACGGAGTACAGCTGATGAGCAGACTCTCTTGTGACGATGATTATGAAAGATACTTCTTGCATGTTTTGCTTATGTAGCTCAAGTTTGAGGAAATTGTATGAACAAGGAAAACACAACAAACTCTGCACTACTTACCTGTGCAAAAATGGGGAAAGTGAGAAAATGAAACTATTTTTGTGCCTACTCTCTTCCACTAATCTGGAACATCATGATAAAATATTATGTCCATGATTCATATTCAACTGCAGCTTACGCTACGCATACATAGATGCATAATAGTATACGGTTATGCAAATACCAAAAATGCAAGGAAGAGTTTTTATAGGTATATTACATTTTTAACAATCAGTCTTTATTTATTTGCAATCAAGCTTTGTGTATATACATTATAATGTAATTGGTTGCATAATTTCATATTACATAAGCGAACAAGATATAATAAGCTAACAATAATAAATTAATTGTAAATATAATGTTAAATATGTAATAATAATATCAAACCAAAATCTCTGCACACAATAATGACAATAAAATTGATCGTAAAACTTATAAACTTATTACGATCACTTCAAGTAAGATACGACAAAATCGTCAGTTTACATCATATATAGGAACATGTTGAATCGTCAACAATAAATTATGTCTATGTGTTAAGCGCTTACAATAAAAGTTAAAAAATACAAATAAATTAGTAATCAACAAAAAACTACTAAGGGAAAAAACGAAAACGCTGCAATATTTTAAAACGGGCTAACTGCTTTCGAGAACCTTATACCATGTGTATTTCATGTACAAACAAAACATTCGACGACTTAAAATTAACTAATTAGTTTAATCTACTTCTTCTACAGTAGGGCCTCGTTGTTGACCGCCAGCTCCGGCTTGTTGCGGCTGCGACTGGCCTGCCGCCCCTTTTTGCTGAACCATTTTTGTTTTTTATGGACTTATTTCTGTTAATTGACCAACGAAACACAAACTGTATATTAGCTTTATTGAATTCAGTTTCTCCAAAACTTGCCAAATAACAAGTTATAACTTTTAGACTGGGTAACGTTTCTATAAATTAT
>JAHZNB010007484.1:0-13519 GCA_027744295.1 Callyntrura guangdongensis | reverse complement strand
GAAATTCAATACCAAGAGAGATATTGACCTAAGGCACCCGTGTACCAAATTTGGTTAGATTATGTCAAGTAGAACAAAAGTTATAGTGGTCACAGACCGACAGACAGACCGACAGACAGACATGATTGTGATCGCATAAAGTCCCTAAGCTACTCTTACGGGACTTAATAAAGGTGGGGACTTTATTTTGCGTCTGTTAAGAGGTGAGTAATTTTCAGAGAAAAAAACCAAAGTCTTGAGTTTGGTTTTAAAAATTAGTACATAAAAGTTATCGACAACGCAACGTAGATTTCAAAAAATCTATACATTTGACCCAAAAATTGACCTGACCCTGCAAATGGGGTCAACATTGGGTCAAATATTAAATTAACAAGAATTTGCATAAAATTACTACATGAAGGTAAATACGTAGTTTAAAAAAGAGTCAGGTTGAGTCTAGGGTCAGCATTGATATTTTATATTTATATTATAACGATCAACGACCTTATCATTACGTGTCGTTTACCAAAAACCCTATTGAAATCAAATCTACCGTTCCAGAGTTGTGGGCAAAGCAATTTTACCACTTTGAAACTTTGATGTACCATTTGAGCCACTAAGGGTCAACCAATCTGGGTCAAACTTGGCACAACTTCAGAGTCATAACTATCTGTCAGCTATCAGAAAAAGAAGAGACGGCTGTACGCCCGGACAGACACGGGTGTACGAATCCAATAGGTACCCTGGTCGATTCTCTCCTGGCTACCTAATAAGAGCCAAACCGACTGGAGCTGAAACCAGTCGGTTTGGTTAGAGCTTATTGCTAGGTTTAGCTTGACCTAGGTTTGGATTCTAGTTTAGCTAGAATAGATCTAGGTCTCGACTCATGCAATAAAAACCTATGCATTAGGTTTTCTCGCCATAAAACCTGGGCTGCTCACAGATGTCTAGATTGCATCTTTTTATATGCAGAATCTTCCCAGCCATTGAAATATCTCACCATCTTGCATGACAAAACTTGCAAGATATCGAAGCATCTTAGCCTAGAGCATTGTGTTCACGGGTCCGTGCCGTACGTATACGTTATGCAAGCATACTATGCATCATTCATTCATACATAACTGTCGTGTCGTCCTCAGTGACCCCGGGGTCCCGCCCAGGTCTGTCCAGTTCTGCTTCATTGTATAATGCAACGCGATCCCACTTTTTATGATTTTATTTCAGCGAGACCTAGCTTCGAGAATCCTATCGATAGGATAGCTATCCAATCCTAGTTGAAGCGAGGTTGGCGACTGAACAATAAGCAGCTATGTTCTGTAGGATAGGCACCCAGGTCACTAAGATCGGTATGGTCATGTCACTATGATCGGTATGGTCAGGTCAGGTCACTAAGATCGGTATGGTCAGGTCACTAAGATCGGTATGGTCAGGTCACTAAGATCGGTATGGTCATGTCACTAAGATTTGTATGGTCAGGTCACTAAGATCGGTATGGTCAGGTCACTAAGATCGGTATGATCAGGTCTTTAAAAGATGCATATTCAGAAAAATAGATATGTTCAGGTCCTTAAAAAGTCTTATCAGACCCTTTAAAGTGGTATAATCAGGTACTTTCTGGTGAGCAGGTTTTGATCCTGTGAATCAATATGATCGACGTCACATCTAATTTGACACTACTGCGTAAAAAAATATGTTGGTTATATGGAAGTCTATTACATCAAGGTTTGAAGGTACACATCATATTATATAGCAGCATCAGCAAAAATGCATTATCGCTGCTGCGTTTATGGTAGGGTTCGTTCACATGGATAGCATTCACGTAAATTTAGCACGTTCCCCAAACTTCAGTGGCATGTCCACAGTACAGTAAATGTAACTATCACCGTTGTATCAACGAATCTGTTGTGATACGTATTTCGTGTATGAACCCTTATGATGTTGTTTGCTATATATGTGCTAGCCATCGTCATCATCACAAGAAAAAGGGAAGCATGTAAAGAAAGATGATCGTGCAAACAACGGCACAACTTTAGCACTTTTTGTTATGTACATATTTTGTTTTGTCGTCTATGAGATATACGCTGGTTTTGTGGTTGGTGGAGCAGAGTGTATTAAAAAAAAGTTCTGAAGTGAACTGTAAACGTGAACCTTTCCCGTGGTTGTTGCTAGAGTTGTTTCGCTCCTGCCCTGTCTGAAAGTAACAATTTGTGTATGGAGTGCGGGCTAATAAGAGCAAGATACATTCATAATGTTGAATGGACGGTATAGTGAAGTCGAACGAGAACCAGCAAGTTTAGTTAAAAACGTATCCAAGTTTGCATGTGTGGCTTAACGTTAGATTAGGTATGTTATATTGTGTGCCAGAGTAAGCCCCAGTTCCACTTTCCACCTCTGCCACCACCGCCAGACACTTTTTAGTTACTACTGCTTCTGCGGTGGTAGGTAGTTTACGTCTTATTACATTACGTTGGTTGGTATTACGGCAATAACAACTTTATGCATGTCCTTTCCTGTCATAATATACATGCAGCAGAAAGAAGTGTAGGTTTTCAAATCAATGTAAAAGCATAACCTACGATTGTCGTTAACCCAACGTAAATAGATATGCCACGAGTAGTAACTATCCACCTACCACAGTAAAAAGGCTGAAGTATAGTTGCTGCAATTGGGTTTCAGTCAAATGTAGCTCCGCAGCTGTGGATGTAAATTTTAAAAAAATTGAAAGTGTACGATCTATTGTTTTAAATGCGTAATTAATTGTCGCATGGTATGTAAATGTAAAACCCTGCCATCATGAAAATTAACCAATTGGGTGATGAGTTATAGCGCACAATCTTATTGATGTTTTCTTCATTGATGTTGATGTAATCATAGTTTTATGAATACATTTATGAACCTAAAACGGTCAAAATATGAGGTTAAAAATACACTTAAAATTTCCTATTGTATCTATTTATGTTGTGTAATTGACACAAATTTGAAGTCGTTTGTGTCAACGATCATAGCTGCAATAAAACCGATTTCTTTCTTCCAGGGTTCACGATCAGATCAGGGATGTGTTAGCAGAAACAGCCATTCACGGCCAAAATTTGTGTTATAATGCTGCATAAGATTTCATTTTTAAAACCACGTTTTTTAAGCATAAACTGCTTACAAATGCGGTTGTTCTTGTTAGCCGTATACTAGGTAAACTTTTTCATAACTATGGAGTGTTTAATTTACAAAAGATGCCGTTTCCTTCTAACTGGAAGCTTTTTGTCTCGAATACGTCTGATTCTTTTACCCACGTGAATAATAAAGACAAAATTTTGGCCTCATTTTTTAAAAATCACAAATTAATTTTTTAACTAAACAAAAAACGTGGACAATAAAATTTGTGCTAACGCGAAATTATAGTTTTCAGTAATGTTGAGTCTTGGAACACTGGCCAAGACATTATTATCCAATACCTATATTGTTTAAGCTGAATTGTAGACTGAGTGTAGATTGCAACTTACCGTGATTTTTGCCATGATAGCTATAGCAGTAGAAGAATTTTCGAACAAATTTATAAAATATACAAGCATATGAATGTAAATGTTTTTATGACATTAAAATGTTAAATATGACAAATATGAGTTTATATATGTGGCTCAAAGTGCTTTTTTTTGTGATTCGTTCACATACTAAAGCGCGTATAGGAATCTAGAAAACTATATGTGATATGAAAAAACATAAGATTGTGCGTTTTAGTTATGAGTAATGATATTGCAGTTTCAGGATATGTCATAAATCATGACTCATGATGAATCTGTAAATACTAATCTCCTTATTCTGTCATAAATGGAGGGGGTTCGGAGAGGGGTTTATGATGACAAATTTAGTGTTCCTTTCGTCACTTTGCTACTAATACTTTGTTGGTTTATTGTTATGCATTGGTTTGCTTCATTCATTTCACTATTTTCCTACTAACTCGACTGTGGCGAAGGTGGTTAGGAACCTGCTTAGAAACGGGGTGCATCGAGAGGTCGAATCTCATCCACAGCAATACTAATTTTTTTCTAATTCTTCTATATAATACTTCTAACAAGACCGTATTTTTTCTTATGATAAGTCTTATCATTATATAGGAAATGGAGTTATAAATGGGAGGGAATAGATGGAGTTGGGAGGGAATTGAAGGTATCAAAGGTATGTATCTTTGAAGGTACTTGGGAGGGATCTTTGGCGAGAACCTTGGAAGGAAACTTTGGAGGGCTCTTTAAAATGAATTTTGAAGGGAACTTTGGAGGGAACTTTCGGGAAAATTTTGGATGGAACCTTGGAGGGAAAGTCTATATCACGTCATATTTATGACGGCTTTCCTCCTAGTTAACTATTAAATACACAATGATACAATATTTAATGAGCACAAGCTCGAGTAATTTTATTTTAGTGGAATATTTTATAATGGAACTTCGGACAGTGTGGCCTAGCAACAAACCGTCCGACACACGGACGACAAAGTTAGGTATACATGAATTGGAATTACTACCGAAACAGAGCGTTAAGCCATGATGATTTCTAACGTACGTTTTGGTAAAGGTGTCTGTAGTGTGTAGACTGACATGTCTTTCCATCATTTGTCCTAGGTATTTTCAATCATTTAGGTATTATTCTCATTTCTTCAATCCAATGCAGTCAAGGTATTTACAAATAAAGTTAACATGGATTATAATATAATGTTAAACTAAAACAGAGTCAGTGGCTGTGGCTAGTCATCAGGCAGTAGTAGAGTGGTAGTGGTAGTAGTAAAGTGACTGTAGTTAATAATAATTATGTAGACATATGACGTATACACAGACAGCCGATTTAACCAATGACAAACAAAGCCTAAAATGCGTTTTTTTCTCGGAACAATTGCTTTTAAAAAGGCCCTGTTAATGATTTTTGTTTCTGACAAACTACCAATACTGCATAAATATAAGACATAAATTCTTACAATTTATTAGATATTCATTGTGATTGTCAAGTCTAGTAAGTAATTGTAATGAGTCTTGCCATATCTCATGACAATAAGATATAAAAATGAAATCGCAGCGATTAATGTTCTTTGTTCTCACCTCTGGTAGTCAAATTGACAAGACAACATTCTTGGTATTCCTCTTTGTCTACTAGAGTACATCAGCATCAGCAGGGTGAATTTAGAGTGATGTATGTTGTATAAATCAGACGTTACATACTGAAACATGTAGTCCTTTCATTTCATTAGAACCATTTGCTGCAATCTGTCACTCGGGGTCGAGTTCAGAGGTGGGCGGGCATCCGGATGGCGGATGCCAAAAATTGGTTTCGGACATCCGAACCCCACGGATCCTATGATCTAGTCGGATGCCGGTTGCTCTGATGCCGTGATGTTTGAAATTTGTTCGGATAATGGCCGATTAAGTCGAATGTATGAATTTTGATGTGAATACAAAATACAAACGTTGTTGCCGTTGGATTTATAAAAATGCCAATTTTTTACGTAGTCAATAAGTCACAATCAAGAGGAAAATCATTAGTGTATTAGTTAATATAGAAAATGTCACTATAAAAGCAATGGCCACTATGAAAAGGAAAATAGGAAAAGGAAAAACTCTTAGGGATATTTTTTAATAAGAAAAATTTGAACAATCGGACAAGTAAATAACGGCAATTCTTAAACATGGAACTTGTGCGTATGTTATATTAGGCATACCCTATGACTCCTATGGGACTTGTCACACCTTTCTACAATTTTTATTCCTTCGTTGGTATTGCTGTTTCGTTTTCCCTCCCGCTTTTTAGTAGCACTCATAACTCAAAAACAAAAGCAAGCCTGAGGGAAATTTATAAGAAGAATCAAACTGACAAAACTTCCAACGAAAACTACTACTGAAAAAATAGAAAATCCGTACCAGTTGTTACCCCGACGACAAATAATATTTTTCATTTTTTCAGGTTGAGCTCTGGTCGGGTCAAGGTAAAAAATAAATAGTGACGCAGCCTTTTCGGCATCTAGTCGGATGCCCGGACCTCTGGATGCCCATGATCTAGTTGAGTGCCCATACTCAAATTAAATGCTGGATGCCCGCCCATCTCTGGACTCGGGTGCACAATGGACAAGCTGTGCTTAGCATATTACTAGCCTTAAAATATAAATGACATTTCACCAATCGCCGCCACCAAGGACAGGCACCATTTAATAGTATTTTGTTTTCAATGCATGAATAAGTTAAATTAACTTGACGGCGAATTAAATTTGTCAGAGTCATAATTGGAAGTTACAACTTTCTTGATTGACGTCTGTAGAAAAATATTGATTGGATGAGCATTTCAACTGCTTTATTATAAATTTTTCTTATGGCTTTAGAATTGTCATACCATGTAGCTTATTTTGAAGGTAACTGGCATTTTGCTTTATTAGTGTTAAGTGCTGCTAACTTCGTTTTCTCTTCTAACATTTCCTCCTTTGCTAGCATTCCAACTAATTCTTCCAACTGCTTCGAGCTCAAATCGACATGTTCCTTGCCAACAATATCTATTACCTACACAGGACCAAAAATACAAATTAAGAAACCAGTTCCATTTTCCTATATGAAGGAAGCTGAAATTAGTAGATTTTGGTAGGTTGCAATATTTGCAATATTAAGAAAAATTAAATTAAAAACTTGTTTTGAGTTTTGACAGTGTAACAGAGTGTACCCACCTTTACCAAATCGTCCACCTCTATTTTTCCGTCTCTATCATCGTCTAGTTTAGAAAATACAGCCGCAATTCTTTCTAATTTTGCATGATCCTTCACATCTTTTGCTTTTCTAACTGCACCCAGTAGCTCTGATGTAGCCACAAGACTTTGTCTGTGTTTAAATTAAAATGTGTTTAAAGTATAAATACAGAATTCAATATAATTAATGTTTACGTTGTTGTTGTCAAAACATTGATGTTTATGTGTCTCACTTAATATTTGCCTTCTTTTCTACTTCTTGTACATCAGCAGACGCTACCGTCGCGTCCAGTTTACTAATCATAGAATTCAACCTGCTGAGTAGTCGGCGGGCTCCCTTAGATTCTTTAACCTGCATTAAATATATTCACGGGATAATTGATAACTTCATAGTATAATGAAATTTTAGTATACTTTGAAAGGATATTGGGATTAGGGTACGCTACCTTTATTTTCAGGGCTTTCGCACGCAGGGAAATTTCTTCCAGTTCTTGTACATCTTCAACGTAGTCAGAGATTTCTGCTTTCAAATCTCTAATTTCTTCACGTTCTATAACAAGTTTAGTACTTCTGCCAATTTTAGAAATCACTTGTTCGATTTCATCGAAATCATCAGCAGTAATTGCATCCTATATAATATAATTAATTATATACATATATATATATGTAATAGTATTTAAGTGATAAATGCAAAAACTTGAACCGTTAATTACGTCATAAGCAGGCGATTGAGGCATCTTTCGGAACAGTACTAAGTTGACAGTACCCTGCACAGACATATCCTCTTCGTCTGGTTCATATATTTCCTGCTTGCCCGGCTCTGCTTCAACGTCTACTAGCACTTCAGGCATGTCTTCCTCTGGCAAGCACAAATTTTGTTCGTAACGCAATACGCAATCAGTATTACCATCACAAACCATTACTCTATAACCTTTCAATCATCTTACCCAATAATTCCCGTTTTGCCTGTTCTTGTTCTTCTCGTACTTTAGCATGATTTATGATTTCCTGTCTTTCTTCTTTGATCTTACGTTCCTCTTCTTTAATTAATTCAATACGTGTTTTATTATCGATTTTGCCTTCTCTTTCACCAATTGCAGCTTTCGTTTGCAAGGCCTGTTAAATTAAATCAGTAGCAATTGTTACACGTATATTCCTAATTTTAAATAATGGCTGTAACTGTAAATTTTAATTTCAATTTAGGAAAACAACAACCAATACATATACAGCTATTATAGTAAATAAAATTTCCAAAATACAAAAAGACTCACAGCTGAATCAGGTAGTGCCTGCAATGTAGCCTGTAATTGTTGCGTTGTAGGCAAATGTTCTGGCAAGTACATTGTTCTAGTTAACAGTAAAAGTGACGCAGGAACCTTTTCATGTAATGAAAGGGCTAACCACTGACGCAGTTGCCGCTTTAATCTATCTTCTGGCATTCCTATAGCTCTCATGCCTCTTGCCTTACAAGCATTTTGCAACTCTTGTGTATCCAAGGAATCGATACCTTCTTTTTCGATAACCTGAAATTACACATACATATTAAATACGCATTTTATGCATAATTAAGTAAGCGTTACAACTTTATTTGATTTAATGATCATACTTTATCATCCGCTATTAAATTTCGAAGCCTCAACCGAAGCTGGAAACGCAGCATAGCTGAATTACCTATTGCTGGCATTTCTAAGACCCTACATAAGGCCATTAATTGCTGTCTAGATAAAGAATCCAGGGTAATTTCATCTTCGAAAAGTTTGCTGTACTTCATAATATCTTCAGTCGTCACTTCGGAACCAGACGTTCGTATCTAAAAGGGAGTTATAAGGTTGCTAGACATACAAAGGTCGAAAGGTCACTGTAAGACTTGAGTGTTTTTCGCTATTTCGCAATATGCTACCTTTTCAATAAATTCTGCGAATTCTTTTGCCACTGTAGAAGACCGACCTTTGGCCTGTGGAGCCATGTCATCTAAAGTTTGTTGAAGGAATTTCGCCATTTCCAATTTTACTTTCAATTCTCCTTTCATTTTGGTTTCCTTCAAAAGTAAAGTAGTATATTCACAATAATGTAATTGAACAGTTGAAAAATAAAAACAGTAATCTAACTGGATACGTTCAACGGATGTTTGTTACATATAACGATACTAAAATCATAAGTATTTATTTTTAACGAACCCTATCTTTACTGGACTAAAAACAATATTCCAAACCGATAATTAGTGCTAGTGTTAAGTAACATCAATATACCAAAAATATGTATCCTTGTATCATTTTCTGTACCTCGTCTTGTATCCTCTTATACAGTGGTCGTTTTTCTGTTTCTACAGGTCCTTGTTTCGTTTTCTCTAACTCCTGTTCCAACGCCTTAACTGTTCGCTCGACTTTGGAAGAGGGTCTTGTAGTTTCGTCATCCCAAAGTGATTTTGAGGAGTGGATCGGTCTAACTAATAGTACTACTGGGTAAGAATTTAACCTAATTTTGTCATTATTGTGACTACTTAGCGTACTATTATCTCTAGAATAGAAATGAGAAGGACTCAAACAACTACAGTAATAATTAACACTCCTAACATTATAACATATTATACTATTTCCGTCGTTGTGATGTTGGAATTTTCTATTGTTTAATATGGCCCGCAAAACGGATGCCCTCCAAGGATGAATCCTTCCTATCATCGACATAGTGTAAAATTAGTGCACCACAACGCTTAACACTTCTATTTACTCAAATCACTGTTTGTGCTTCTCCGTCTGCGAATAATGAAATATTTGTACACTGATATGAAGTAACAATTAATTGTTTTATAAATTTATGTGCACTTGTTTGTAAGAGTTAAGTTGTATAAGAATACATGCTGTTATGACGACGGAAGTTCATTCTTTTTAGCGTGTAATTCACTTTTGTAATCATTTTCTGAAATTTTACTGTGTTTTCTTTAATGTTATAAATTTACTACTACTACTTAATAATTTTAATAATAAATACTTAATACTTAATAACTTTATAATTTGTCTGCTACTTACAAGTATAATTTACAATTTACGTAAGTCTAGTCTTATCATTGTCAGTCAAGCCCATCATCGACTTTGTCTTATCCTAAACTGTAAGTTTTGAACAATGTTAACACTAACACAATACACACCTGACTCAGCCACTGGTATCCGCTGTTTTTGGAAATATTGAGCGTGTCAGTGCAGTTGCTGTGTTATTTACGCAAGGAAAGTACGTTTTACTTTTATGTATACACTTCACAAAATAAATGATTCATATGATAATGATAATACCGAAAAAGACATCACACACCACTCACCTACCTTGCATTGACATCGAACCATACGCCAAGCATGCATGCTTTCTTGCATTAATCAATGATGCAATAATGTCTGTACATGACTTTTAAGTTGCTCCTGATAATAAATGAACTTGACCAATTCTTTTGGACTATTGCTTACTCATCATTATTATCATCTTTATCAGCCAGCACTCTGGCATAAAACTGATATAATCCGTGTGCAGTATACGGAAGCGTTAGATACGCTGAATGACCATCTTGGTCCCAGTAAACTCATCTGTCTGGTGGGTAGGCAGGATACTGTCTCGTCTCTCGGCTGTATATAGTATGTACCACTGGTGCTGATTCTGTTCCTACTATAAGGAGCGCCCCAATGCCTCATATCCAAAAGTATAAGGTGTTTGGCGGAAAATAAATGCTTTAAAATGGAAAGATTTCCAGTATCCATCCGTTGTTAGGTTTATACTATAAAAAGTATAAAAATATAAAATAAAGTGACCTAATTCATGAATCGACAATTTCTGAAGTCATGTTGCATTGTTTACGTGCTGCGGGCGATAAGCCAAGATTTTACGTGAATTTAAACTATGTACATTCAATCTATGTGTGTGATTTAATAATAGATACTGAATACGTACTTGAAGATATGAGGTACGAAGTGGCAGAGGTACGGGAACTGGACATGGGTAGGACTTTGGACGCCATGGAGGCGTTTAGACTCGCGTCCGAGGTCAGGACGCTGAGATTTGAGTCCGTGGTCAGAACGCTTAGATTTGAGTCCGAGGTCAGGACGCTGAGATTTGAGTCCGAGGTCAGGACGCTGAGATTTGAATCCGAGGAGGTCATGACGCTGAGACTTAAGTCGGAGGTCATCATGCTGAGACTTGAAACGGAGGCCTGGATACTAAGGCTTGAGTTGAAAGCTTTGTTGGAAGAGGAGCAAGACTGGCCGCCCAACTCGAATTAAAACTTTCAGTGTTTCGATACTGTGGGCTAGATAAACAGCCGCAATTGTCATACTATACCCACTAACGGCATTTAGTAGTACATAGCAGTAGTAAGATAAGAAGAGCGAGTAAGTAGAGAATGAAAAGGTTAGAAGTTATGATAACTGTTAATTCTAACGTCAAGGTCCTGTAGCTTAAGATGCAAGGGCACATTCCTAGAGGTCTGGAGTTCGAACCTCTAGCAGACCTATTTTTGGTCAGCTTCTCATTACTTCCATAGTTTTAAACTCACGTTCTATATTTATCCGACAATACATACACCAACCAACCGTAATGCTACGCTATAATACACCGTTCCAAAGGAGACTTCTCACTTCAAAAATAAAATAAAACAAGTCTACACCATGATAACATTATGGGATCGGGATCCCACTTTACGAGAGAAAAAATGTTTTAATGGCAAAAAATGTGTGCGAGCAGCAAACCAAAAATAATTATAATTTATAAATATTCCCAATTACAAATTGACGAGCAGTCTGTAAAATTTGTAGTTAGAAGAATTGTAGAAGCAAAATTTTACACCTCTAGGAGAAGATTGCCGTACGGCGTACGCCCAAATATAATGTATTTTTAAATGGTACGAGTCAAGTCGATACCGTAACCACTCAACCACTGATTGTGAGTCAAAAAGTCAGAAAAGAATTCCGCCCAAAATTTTCTGAACTTGTGAATGGGGGGAATAATGAGGAAATAGGATATTGAGTTCGACTATGTATAGGTATGTAAAGTACGTTGTGTCACAAGTATCAATGCAAAATGTAGCGTTGGCTTGTTGGCTACTACATTGACACTGACATTACCACGTAACGCGTAAACGCTAAAAATCTAAAAATGACTGAGCATGTAATATTTAATTGACGTAATTTAGCAAGTTTAAAAGTAAATTTAGTGGAGAGTATTCGTTGCTAAATTTCCAATATTTAGTAGTTCCGTCAAAAACAGATCGTACTATAACTCTGAACTCCATAAACTAATTTTAAGTATAGCTAACCTACAAGGTGTTATGCCTTCAAAATTAAAATGCATACTTAAATAATCTACTATTTAGCGTGTTAGTAAATCTTAATAATCTCATAGTTAAGTCAAGTTATAATTAATTTTCAGATTTTGTACTACCTTGTCCTAAGACTAAGACAAAAGCATTTATGCACAGCTGAGACATTGAGTGAAAGAACGGTGGCGGATGCAAGGGCGTAGCTAGCTCAAGAATTTAGGGGAGACACAACCTAAAAAATTTAACGATGATGGGGGTTCAGAAATAATTCTTCAAAATTTCCAATTTGAGTACCAAATTACGGAAACTCAGGGGACAAAATATCGAAATGACCATTTCGTAAGGATAAATTGTCAAAATTTGGGGTTTTCGGCGCAGCGTTCATGTTTCCAACAAACGACCTCAGAAATTGACAAATAAGTTAGAAAGTGGGCACGTTCCCACCTTATATACGCCGGTGCGGATATGCCATAGACCGATGTTTCCGGTCGAGTCCGTTTCGAAAAGGCGATTTTTCACAAATAGTGTTAGGCTGCTCATTGTCAGTTATTAGCAGGGCAGCCGTTTTCATGATTTATCATATTCCACATAGTTATCAAGATTTAAATGAGCTTCACATCACATCACGAATCACATAAAAAGGAGCACTTTAAGCCACACTTATAAACGCATATTTTGCATATTTTGGATCTTAAGGTACATATTTACAAAAAACATACACTATTCATATTTTGAGAAATTTATGCATATTTTATAATTTTATAGAAAAATTCTTCGAGGCGGTATACTTTTTTATGTTATCCATCTTATTATTAAGGTTTGACGAAGTTCACCGCAAGTTGACTTCTACGGTCTACAGCTTCAACATATTAGGTATGCATAGACTAACATATTACATAGTGCACTTTCTGTCAATGTAAGATATGTGGATAATATTGCTAATGCTATTGCCAGCGCTGGTTGCTGTTTAATTCCACGACTCAACATTACTTTAAGAAATATATTTTGTAGTCAGCATATATTTTATTGTGTCCAAAAAATTTTTCAATCTTTAAGATATTAACTTGTGAATCTTTAAAATGAGGCCAAAATCTTGCTTAAAAACTTTGTTGCCGAGAGAAAAAATTCCGGGTAGAAGGAAGCGTCATCTTTTGTAACGCAAGCATCACCACACAGAAATTCTGTTCTTGCAAACTGTATTTTATTTAGATTATCGCAAAGAATCCTAATTTCTCTGATTATGATGGAAATATCAAAAGCACTGAGTGGCGATTATTCCGCTAACACAAATTTTGACCCTAAAACTATTATACGAATTAAATATTGTCCATTAACCACCGTATAGTTAGAAAGAAGTTTCAGTATTCATAAATCTATTTTAACTGAACAACGAACCAGTATGACATTAGAAAATTTGGAAATGTACACCGTTTGCAATTTTGAGTTTGCTAATGCAAGTATAGATTCTTAAAGTGGTATTATGCTAAATGTTCTTGTATTATAATGAGTAGTTTTGTAAAAAAGGATGAAATCAATCA
>JAHZNB010007483.1:0-27039 GCA_027744295.1 Callyntrura guangdongensis | reverse complement strand
CATAAACACCCACGAATCAAAAACCTCTACACCTTTATTTCGTATATGCACACTGATTCGTACACCTGTAATCTAATAGGATTATCCATGTAAATTTTCCACTTTCAACTTTTCCCATGCTTGTCTTATGCAGTGTTTGGGAATTATAACAGAGACATATTTATAACCTACTGAAACCGAAGAAACCGTAAAATGTGCCTCATTTCAGTTTTAGTCAGTAATCAGCCTCTGCTTCAGACATCATTGTAATAAATAATACAGAGTTGACAATGCCTCTTCAAAACCAGTACTTGTGTTGGTGAGGCTCACGTTATTGGAAATCCATTCTCGTAACTCTACGAAACACTAAAACTTCTTTGAAACCGAACACCTCTTTAACAATGACGAAGACAGACAAGACAAGACATACAGAAAATCTAGTATGTCAACTGCCAGTCTTTGTAGTTCTCTTACAATTCAAAATATGTATTCATATATTCTATGTCATGCTGTAGTAATGTAATGTTGTAGAACAAAGTAAACCGGTGCAACACTATAATTTAGGTTTACGATCGATAACGAAAACACTGCTACAGAAACGCTTGTTGATTGGCTTTTAACTAATTACAATATACGAATAACTGGACATCATCGATTGCTAGAAACCCCATTTGAGTTTCGTTGAAGGTTGTGGGGCAAACACTACCTGAAAGTTCTGCTTCTCTCTTGGTTCCTTCCGAATAAACTGATGGAGTCAAATGGAGTGAAAGTTAGGTATGCAAGAGAGAGACCTATTCGAGCTTATAGATACGTTTTAAAATGACCTCTCCGTTACCCTAAGGGTTTGATTTCGTGGATTAATCTTCTAGTTAGTTTAAGGTATTGGATATAGCTATTGATTGGCGTAACCAGAATATTTTTGATTGCTTTTCTATGTGTGATATCGTGCTCACAATCAGATTGGCAACCAGTCATTTTAAATAGGGTGTACGGAGAAAGATTATGCTGACGTAAACTCTGACAAAGAAGAATATAAATTATACAGATGGTATTGGTGATACATTGGTACTAATGATACATTAAAAATACTACGGTTTAAACCCCAACTAAGGTCCATACAAATGGAAATGTTTAAAATACTATTGTTATCATAACATTTAACTTGTTGGTATTTTTCATGGTTAAAATTTTATAGGACATGCGACATTTATTATAGATATTATTGTGGGAAAACGCATACACATAACAAAGAATTGTTTTGTTTCGATTTAAAACCACGGAATTGTTCGTGTCAGCGGAAATTTTTAAGTTATCGATTATTGTCTACCCGGTGTGTGCTAGCTAATGAAATAGTAAAGTTTTGAGCAGTAGTAGCATTAATGAATAGTATTCTATAAACAAGCCAATAAGTAGCTGAAAAGTAAAGTGATATTATTATCCATCACATTCACATCACTCATGATGACTCAGGTTTTTTAGGTAACTGTCGATGAAATATATATTTTTTTGGATTTAGCGAGGTTACATATAATATACTATATACATCGGTATATATTTTTCTTATTGCATTTTGTGTTGTGAGTATCATCGTCTTGCGAGTAATGTATGTAATATAGTAGTAAGAACTCTCATCGTCGCCACAGAAACTGACGACGGCTTTTTATTGTTCGCCGTTTTGTAATATTGTCATTGTAATATACCTTACAAGTAAGGTTGCGCAGTGGACACTGGACACGTTCTAATATAGACGTTCTGGGGATCCTTCTTAATAGAATTGGTTGGCTGAACCTGCAGAATTTAAATCTCTGAACATTGTTATAATACTGATGCTTCAAGTGTCAAGCGAATCCTCGTGTTACCATCAACTTGGCTTCAGTGTGCTCCACATACTCATTGAGATTGATTGTCCTCCATAGTGTCCGGCCTTCTTCCATAAGCACGATAACTCTTGAAGGGAAAGAAATTTTGAAATTCTGTTTTCGCCAATCGATAGGTATGCTCGGATGAGTTCGAAGATGGGCATTTGGGTGCAACCCCTTGGGAGTCAAATGGGGGGTCAAACATTGAAAATTATTTCGCTCATAACTTCGAAACGGTAAATCCGTTTGAGATTTTCTTTAATCGACTAACAGTGGCAGGGCTATAACATATGTCAGCATGATATCTCAGTGACATCCCCTTGGGGTAGAAACAGGAGACCCCTTTTATTTCTATAACTTTTAACATAACGAGTATGGCTCAAATTCGATACACATATACCTTATATGTACTTGTAAAAGTATACCAAGTTGAGCCAGATTGATTAATAATTGTACCTTCCAGCGTTGGTCAAATGTCGATTCATCATCATCAACGTTAAGCTCTATGGCATTTGATATACCTAATCAGGATGCTGGATAGTTCGGCTGAATACACCAATACTGAATGGATGTGCCTGTACTTTACAGTTTACCAGACTTTTATTTATTGTAATGTGATGAATTAAGACACTGACACTTGTGCTTGATAGAATAAAAAAATTCAGGTGCAAATGTTCTAACCAGGGAAGGGCGTAAGGGTGTAGTCAAAAGTTCGGCAAATGAAATATTAGCTTTAGATCACTTTTTAATTCTGTTTGATTACTAGATTACTATGCTACAATTGGTTTTTTGTCGAAACGAATTTTGGCCGATTTACGCGAGATTTTAAAATTTCACATTTAAGGGTAAATACTCTATGCTGTTTAAACTAAAACTAGTATCTAATATTATGAATTGTAATCAATAAATTTTATCTTTACTATAAAAGTTTTATTTAAATCTGTATTTTATAACGCGAGCTATTTTATAACGTGCCGTCTGTCTGTCTGTCGTTCAGTCGGTCAGTGTGCATACCAGTTTTCACGTTTGTACAGAAAGTTGTTTTTCGGGATGGAAACCCTTAAATGTAAAATTATAAATCCCACGTAAATCGGCGAAAATTCGGTTAAAAAAAACCAATTGTAGCATCGTAATCAGCATTAAAAAGTCATATAAAGCTCATATTTTTTTGCCGAACTTTTGACTACACCTGACACCCTTTCCTAGTAAGTATAACCCACCAGATGCGCCTACGTCATTAGTCATTAGAACGTGAACTTATTGATAACTCTACTTGTAAGTGTCTCTTCATCTAGCATGGATCTTTATACAAATAGTTGCCATAATTTAATTGGTTTTTCTACGATATTATCGATCGAATAGCTTGTTTTTTGTACTAGTCAATCGATACTACCCTTTGGAGAAAATAATGAAGACACGAGCAATTATTTTGCTGCTTACAAAAACGCTGGAATAATATTTTTTCACCACTTAATGTATTTTAAGAAATATTTCTAGCTGGTTGCCCTATTTACGAACGAGTTTTTATACAAAAATGGAATTTATGTATAACAAAAGAAATTGCGTTAAAACTTTCCCTGAATTTGCAAAGTTAATAAGGCAACCACGCACGTATAAATATGATCATTTTTTGAAAGTATAAAGATTCAGACGTTTACATACATCAATTTTTGGCCGACTAAAACTGTTCGTTCGTCTATGTGTTGAACACTTTAAAGCGACACAAAATTTGACTTGTGATGAACGGGTGTCATCAGACTACATGAATAGTCTTAAATAAAATAGAATGAAACGCTCGTGCTCGTGTCGTGTATGAATTCATGAATTGCGCTATATTTGCTAAAATGGCTCAAGCCATAAAACACTAATACAATTTTTACACTGTAATAGGTGTTGTGCTACCAATTTTCATTACATTTTTGGTTTCTGTCTGTGGGCACGCTACCACAGCCACATTTTGTGAAATGTGACCACGATGCAACAAAATTTGGCACAGCAATTGAAGATTTTAAACTAAATCGAGTAACCCGTACGGGACGGAGGAAAGCATTCTGTTGTAGCATATTACTTACTACTTACATGCCACATAGCACATATGCAGCCGCACAAATTTATGACTTATTGCTTGATTACCTACGTGAAAAGCATTTTGCCACAGTATGATGTTTTATGCGACGTATCTTCCATATCGATCAAAATCGAATCATCGCTCGCATTACTTTTTGTGGCCGTATTTCCTACATGAGAAAAAGCCGAAAAAAACTTTTTATAAGATTCTATTTATAAGCCGATTCTTTTAAAATATCGTGCTTATTTAAGTACGTCATTTTCTCCGAATTCAGTTTAAACGTAGATATTTATTTTATTACTTTGCCTGGTAGTGTATATGAAAGAGTGTGTAAAGGTCATCAGAACTCAGCATTTTGTGTTATTGCAGGTCTTCACGATCTACGTTTTATCGAATTTGAACCTTTGTTATATCGAAAAACAGAACTGCTGCCAAGTGGCCTAATTGATAACTTAAATAAAATATTTTTTTTTATAGAAATCCAACGTTTACCAGAACTTTCGTTGGTAGCTTCTCGAGTTTTTGGCAGAGTCAGGTTTTTTCTGTGGCACTGGAAAATAACGTATAAATGATTCTGTTCACCAGGCTACACTTGAATAGAACGTGTCCCTCGTGGTCTATTTAAAATTATTTATTTTAATTTTATTTTTTTATTAATTTTTTATTGATTATTATGTTTTATTTTTATGGTTTTTACTAGTAACGAGAAATTCTGCTAAACTCTGCTAGGTATATATGTAGGTAATTAGGTATTTTATATGAAGTCCCTCCCGGTAAATATGAAAGTGAGTGAGTATGGGAACCCCAGTTCGAAATTGAACGATACAAACATTATGTCATAATTCAGAGGCGTTTGGTCACACAATTTTGGTCAACCGTATCATGGCCACATACTATAGATGCGGACATGATGTTGACCACAGGGCCAGATTGGCAAAGAAACTATCTTTAACATAATTAAGGCTCTAAATTGACCCTTGTATAAACGTATGATAAATGTAATGTAAGTTGATTACTAGTTTGAAGTAATTTGCAATAAACTATCGCATATGACAATATGGTAGACAAAAAATACGATGAAGTAGAATAGTATATTTTTTCATAAATATATTGACAACTAATTAAATCTTTTGTCATTTTATCTTCCAGTACTTTTCTATGAATGGATCGAATCTGTAAAGGGATTTGATGCTGCTGTGGAGTATATCACGAACAATCCTTCTCTCGGGTTTGCCGTCGGAGAGGTGTACAAAGTTATGTCGAATGGAACTGAGGGAACAAAATTGATACAGGGCTGTATGTTATTTGAATCTAAATATACGTATTTGACAAGTTGACAAACGAATAAATAAAAAATACCATTATTAATGTGCTTAAAAATAGTAGTTATTGATGGGTATTGATGATTCATCATGGTAAATTTACAGTGTGTAAAGATATTGATGCGGCGTATGGAAAAGGGGATGGTCTAAAACCTGACATTGTTTTGGATTTCACACGACACGGAGTTCCTTCGGAAGCTGTAAAGATACTGACAAAAATTATGACTTTGCCCACCATTACTGGAACGTTTGGTCAAGAGGGAGACATACGAAGTTGGAGAGACATAACCGACGAACAAAAAAATTACTTGATTCAAATAGCCCCTCCAGCTGACTTGGTGCCACAAGCTGTACGATCCCTCGTGTCGCAACAGGATATGACCAGTGCCGTTCTTCTTTTCGATGAAGAATATGGTATGGAGTGGGGGGAACATCAATGTTACCAGTAAAAAATTAATTACGTAGTTGAGACAAAAATTGTTGTTAACAATGTCTGCCAAATTTGTTTTAGAAATGTACCACAAATACAAATCCCTTCTACAAAATATGCCAACCAGACATCTACTCACTAAACTGGAGAAATCTACAAACACCATTCGAAATCAAATAGATCGCCTTGTACATGTGGATATCGTCAACTTTTTCATCGCTGCATCACCTAGCGAAATTTCCGGCGTTTTGGCAGAAGCATCAGATCCGGAGATGAGGGATGGTCCTTACTTCAGTGATGAATATGCTTGGTATTCTATGTCAATGGTGAGAATTTGGTGATTATTTTATTCGTAGTACTTGACGCCAATCGTACCTACCGTTAACCTTCTGTCACTAGGAAATATGGTAGTAAATCAGTTCGTAACCTATTAACTTCTTTCAGGAACCTGGTTCTCCCAAATGTACCGGATGTAAGAACAATGTGACGGTGGTGCATCTGTCACCAAAGTTACCTAATGCTGCCAACGAACGACGAGCTTTCTTAATGTCAAAAGGAATATTCAAAACGGAACGACTCATGGACATGTTTTACTTCGATTTGACAATGAATGCTGTGGCTACGGTTGCGTGAGTAGTAATGATGATCAAAATGTAAGCGAATTGCAGGACCTCTGTAACTAATGCCAAGTTCTAATTTTAGAAAAATGAAATCAACCGGAAAATGGGTTCACCCACCCAAACGTGTGTGCAAAGAACAAGAAAGCGGACCTAATGACTACATTTTACCATTGTTTGATCACCTGATGAATAGTGAGGTTTCAAAAGATAATCTCCTTGGCCCATTTCATTTTGATCAGGAAAAAATGGTTGGGAGAAGTCACGCCGATTTCGAAATGACCATAAACCGCCTTGTGTTTAGACCCGGACAGGCCGATCCACTTACAAGCGTCGAACTTGGAACTTGGAGAACTGGCTTTGGGGAAAAGGAACTTATTACATCAGTAGGAAAAGATCAACAATGGAAGGAACACATTGCCCTCACAGTATTTCGGATTGTAACAGTCGTTCAAGAACCTTTTGTATACAAGCATGAGGGTTGTGTAGAGTCAAAAGAAGACAAATACAGTCGGTGTTTTTATGGCTATTGCATTGAACTGCTGGATAAGATACAGGAAGAACTAAAATTCAACTTCACAATTCGCAACGTCAGCGAATATGGCTACATGAGTGACAACCCCCCTCACGAATGGTCCGGAATGGTTCGCGAACTAAAAGATCGGGTATGTCATCTTGCATAAAACTGAGTTTTATTATTTATTAAAAACTAGTTTATTATCCGTTCCGCCAATATTTAACGAAACAACCATGACATACTTTTTGTCTGCTGTGATTACAGAGAGCTGACATAGCATTAGGTGCAATGTCGGTCATGGCTGAACGTGAGAGTGTCGTTGATTTTACTGTGCCGTATTACGATTTGGTAGGAATTTCCATTCTCATGAGAAAACCAAAAACTCAAACCTCCTTATTCAAGTTCCTAACGGTATTGGAAAATGATGTATGGATGTGTATTCTGGGAGCTTACTTCTTCACCAGGTTACATTTTAATAGATCCTAAACGATAGCCGAAAACAATGTTTTCTCTTTGATGAATATCTGGTAAATTATTTTGTTGTTGTATGTTTTTATAGTTTTCTTATGTGGGTGTTTGACCGATGGAGTCCATACAGCTACCAAAACAATCGAGAAAAGTACGAGGACGATGAAGAAAAAAGAGAATTCAACTTAAAGGAATGTTTGTGGTTTTGCATGACATCACTTACACCTCAGGTATTTATCTGTTACCTAATACTGTCGTTATTGCTGACAAGATATTTTTCAATGGAAGACGTTGACGTTATTCCCACCGCATCCATCGAGTATAGAGCGTTATTTCTCAGTAAACTAATTCTATGAACAGGGTGGTGGTGAGGCTCCTAAAAATTTGTCTGGTCGATTGGTGGCAGCAACATGGTGGTTGTTCGGTTTCATCATTATTGCTTCATATACTGCCAACTTGGCTGCTTTCTTGACAGTATCCCGTTTGGATGCTCCGATAGAGTCTCTGGAGGACTTGGCAAAGCAGTACAAGATTCAGTATGCCCCACTGGAGCGTAGCTCAGCATGGATTTACTTTGATCGAATGGCTCATATCGAACATCGCTTTTACGAGTATGTCAATATGATGGAAAATCACATTCATGAAATATGCTACGTAGTGCTAAGTTTGTTACTAAAATCACAGCCTGAGTGACAAGAATGAATGAACAATGTTTTAGAATTTGGAAGGACATGAGTCTGAACGACAGCATGAATGACTTTGAAAGATCACAACTGGCTGTTTGGGACTATCCTGTTAGTGACAAGTTTACAAAAATGTGGCAAGCCATGCAGGAAAATAGCCCACCGAAGCAATTTCAAGAGGCTGTAGACCGCGTCAGAGGAAAGGATAATAGACAAAATGATGGATTTGCGTTTTTGGGTAAAGCCGTTAGATTTTATAAATATTATTTTCTACTGCAGAGTAAAAGTTCTACCATACAAGTTCAACAATGAACAGATCCATTATTTTGGTCCTATCGGAACATCTTTATCTGTTCATACGCTATAATATATGTATATCTGATACAAATTATAACATGTTAAATTTTATTGTCGCTCAATTTACATACACTTCAACATGTCACAAAATTTCACGTACAATTTACAAGAAATTCAAGTAATGGAAACCTGATTTATAGATGAGGCAACGAACATTCGCTACCAAACGGTTATCTCGTGTGACTTTAAGCAAGTTGGTGAGGAGTTCTCCCGCAAACCGTATGCCATTGCAGTGCAGAAGGGATCTCCCTTAAAAGAATCATTTTCTCATATGTAAGAGGAGTGTAGACCCCAGCATTTTTGAAAACTCTTGTCAACATCAAATACTGATGTGCTGCTAAAACTAATTCTCAAATTAACTGTTCTTTTCGTTCATTTCTTGTTAATTTTCCCTCAGCTAAACCCATTACACGTTCTGAGGGATTTACCAAAAACCGTTGTTTTTATCAACGCCAGACAGAATCGTGTACTACTGTCTGAGTAACAATACATAAAGCCGTACAGGCCGTGCAACAATTTTTAAAAACTTGTGTTGGGTTTCTTTTGAAACATGACAAAAATTCGAAGCCCATTAAACTATCGTAGAAAAGTTATTCATTCAATATCGTTATAATGCACATGTGTACAGAAAAAATCACCAATTCAGACATTGTGTGAAGACAAACGGTTTTTACAAAACTACTACTACTACTGTTATTGTTACCACTACTACTACTATTTAAGTACTATTTATATTATTGCATTAAATATATATATTTTATTAGTAGTATTGTGTAGTTTTACATTTTTTGGAACCACCACAACAACTGGTGTAAAACGAAAAACTTACAGTTGACTTTTTGTGGTTTCTGTTGTTGTTTGTTAAATGTTATATTCATACTGTTTACTATAACACCATTCCTGGTTTTTACAGGGGATGCGACTGATATACGTTATCAGGTTCTTATTAGCTGTGATTTACAAATGGTTGGCGAGGAGTTCTCGCGCAAACCATATGCTTTAGCCGTTCAGCAAGGTTCACCGCTCAAAGATCAGTTAAACGATGCGTAAGAGCCAAAGAACACTTGAGACTCCATTATGTCATCATCAAGTCTGACTTAATGATGATTATAGTAGTAGTAGCTGCTTACCAATTCCTGGCCATTTTCCATCCTATACATTAGTAGTAGTAGTACCAAAATGTCACCAGTAAACTACTTGCACATTTTTCCGTCTAGCTTGTTATGTTGTCTGCCTGGAATCATTACCAAATCACAATGATACAATAAGTTAAGTTTAAAAATTACATTATTTGTGTCACCTTTTTTTTACCAAATCAGTGTTGTTGTACCACTTGTTAAAAATGTATAGTTTATTCCGCCCAGTCCAATGCAGGCTTTTTATGTACGCGGCTTCCTGTGTCGGTATATATTATTAACTGCGTGATATTAAATTTGCTACAGGATTCTAAAACTCCTCAATCAACGAACCTTGGAACAGTTGAAGGAAACTTGGTGGAATGACAATAAGTTGAGAGCTCATTGCCCCAAGGAAGACAATCAATCGGACGGCATTAGTATCCACAATATTGGTCCGTGTTCTTACTTGCACAATAATATATTTTTACCCATTCGTATACGTACATTTGAACTTGATATGCAACTATGTCGGGATCCCTCATCTTAGGTGGTGTATTCATTGTAATTTTCGTTGGAATTATAATGGCTTGCTTCACCTTGGTCTTTGAGTACTGGTGGTACCGCAAGCGTAACATTGCTGAGGAGATGGCTGAAATGGCATTGCCACCACCCAAGGAATTTGGTCAACCATTTTCAACGGAGAAGACCAATTTCAACACACAATACACAAAGTATGCTTATTTTATTCTATACACTAATAGACCATGCCATGCGTATTCACGTTTGATTTTCTCAGATACTCATTGACCATTGTTAATGATGCCATTTTTTATGCTGTCTTTAGGCAACCACGAACAGACCTACCAACAATTGAAAATTCCTGGTAATTCACCCGGCACGAAACTTGGTGCTGATTTGCTATTATACATTCCTACATACATATATGGACATTTATAAATGAACCTAAGCAACATAACATGTAGATCAATCTTTCAAACAGTTAAAAAGATTCACAGTTTGTTGCACCTGAGCTTCACTTGAACTTTTGTCAAAAATAGATATAAATTGTACCTGAGGGGAAGTTGTTTAAAATTTAACTTTAGCAGCATTTCAAAATACATTTCATTCAATTGTCATCAAAATTTGCTGTTAGGATTAGGATGCCATTGACACAAAAATTTACAATATATACCCTTCTATACAAATCAAAGATGAAAGATATTTATATCATACTGATATTATGTAAAGTATCATAGAAATATACAAAATTATATACATACATTATATTACTTGAAATGTTTAAACCTATTTGGATTAAAATATTTTACCATTGCACCATTGAAATAAAATGAACGTGTCTTAAAATATATTAAGACACACAAAAGTATTTTTAATTCAACTAATTTCTTTCCATTAAGGTATATAAATCATTCACCTTTTCGGTTAGAGTAACGAAAATGAAAAAGTAAGTTGAAAGTTTGAAATCTACAAATTTGTACTTGACATTTGTATTTTTTAATGCCCGTTTTGGCCCGAAATCTTAACGCACAAAGCATGTGGTTCGACGTTCCTGTCTCCTCCGGAAAACCTTAAGGCAGCCTGCTACTATAAAGCCTTAACTGATTTAATAAAGAGTAAACTAATCCACGTTACGAGGTAACGTTCGTTTTAAGTGTCTTTTGAATCTGACATTTATTTATTTAGATTTATTTTCAATTCATCATTAGAGATATATCATTCCGAATATTTTTTTGTCATCGAAACATTTGAACTTTTTTTCGTTTTTCCCAAATATATATTTCTTTTTTAAATTTTTATTATCTTATAGATGCATATTTATATTATACGTAAGTTTAATATATTTTATAATAATATTTAGGTAGTAATAATAGTTACGCTAATATTATGATCATCATCATGTTCCTCTCTGTCTGTCTGTCTGTGCAGGTATAAGCGGATTTACTTCTTTTTACGTTTGCATCCAGCTAAATGGAATGGAATATAACATTTATCATTACTCTTCATACAAACATGGGTAATAGCAAAAAATTTGTTGGCATAATTTTTTGTCAACTCATGTTCAGATTGTTTTAGGTTACTACTCCTTTGCTAAAATTATAGACGAAATGCGCAAACGAAACGAATAAAAATGTAATTAAAATTGATAATAACGATGACACTCGATACTCACAAACGGAAATTTTACCGTTATCTACAATAGTAAACAGTTACAAAAAGCAACAAATAACAAAATGTCAAGAACACTACTCAAAATTAATAACACAAATTGCAGCAAATAAGGTTTAAGGACTGAAATACATTGCAATTGATGCAAACTGCTATTTTTATCATGCAACAACTACTTTCTAGTACGCAGTTGTGTACTTATAATAGTATTAGTAATAGTAACAGTACGAACTAATATGAAAAATGTTTTTTTAATTATAACTTATTTCGGGTATTAAACAAAACAAAGAAGCGTTAAAGAATAACATTTGTCGCTAAAGGACAACAACAATTATAACTGTAGTAAGAAACTTAACTTTAATTATAATAATCTGTAACGGAATGCATAACCGAAAAGGAAAAACAAAAATTATAGCGAAACAAGATATTGTGCTTTAATTGGCTTTTTAATCGACAAATGGCAAACCAGCATCAATACAATATGATGGCGCACCTGGGGGATCTATAGATGTTTGACTTGTTGATTCGAAACTACTGGTTGAGCTAATATCATCACAACTTCCGAGGCTCTGACATCCACCTATTAAACAATAACCACAGAAAATGTTTAGCTAGTTAAGATTTAGCCATTTTGTGATAATCATTTTCCTAAAATTAATCATTTCTACGGAAATGTTTCCTTAGAGGAAATTACTTTATACTATATTAATTATAGAAACATATAAAAAGTACCTGTGTCTCGTGACACCCCACCAAAATTTTCCATCATCGCCTCAGCCAAATTTTCCTTTAGCTGAGACTCGTTATGAACTATTGAAGATGTTTCAGAGTCACAGTACGGATCAGCTAAGCGTGGCGACTGCTCTAAACTACCTGTATAATACCATTAAATACAACAGATGATGTCAAAAGTGTCGTTAAAAATTTGATTTTCTAGTTTGAGTTTTTTGAGTTTCTTTTACGTATTATTACGGACACTTACTTCCTGAGCTACTTTCAATTACTACGGGAATTAGCGAGGAGGACGCCGGCATGTTTACAGGGTTTGACTTTGCAGGGCGATTTGTGACGTTGACTTCCACCGTTTCGACATCTAAGCCACCACTCATAGAACGAAACGGAAGTTTGGATCTGTAGAAAAAATGCGATCAGAATAAATGTCAGTAAGTAAACATACATAAACAGCATGTTTAATAATATTTTTTATGTATATGAATTATCTAAAGGCATTCTTACGAGTTTGAATTGAAAATTTTGAACGTGAACTGAGGCCCCATCCATAAGCGGCGATGAGGGCCGGAATGAGTACAAATTTCTACTTGGGATAACCATCGTTCATCCATGTTATCATCGCCGTCTACAAATGTCACATTCTTCGAGTCACTATTGTTGCAGTTTAGATGAAGATCTCCTGGAACTAGGTAACAAGAGGGTAACAGAATTAGATTATTTGGCTGCAAAGGCGGCTGCAGTTCCTTCGTGAACGACGGCTTGGTGAAATTCCACTGTGCCTTAGCATGAACCGATAATTTTATGGAAGCGTCATCAGATATCTTTTCCCTAGAAACACCGCTTCCAGGTACGGTACCTATGCATAGAAATATATACATAAAAATATGACAATGCTGTTCGCGTTGGCTAGATACTTCTTCAGAAATATTACAATAAGTTGCCTAAAATTAAAAACTAAGCTTAGTCCATTCACCTGATGTTGCTTTTGGATCCAGGCAGTATTCAATAAGATTTCCATAGCTTGTCATGATGAAGAGTGCGTCTACAGGGGGCTTTTTCTTTTTACTACAGGTGGGAACTACAGGAGAGCTACTGATGTGCCAGCTTCGTGGCTGTTCAAATAGTGTGAGCACATTGTTTCTGTCCTCTGGACAAAGGCCTTTTGCTTTCGAGATAGGGGGTGAGTTTTTAGGGGATGTTGATGATGATGAGGTCGCAAAGCTCTGTCTAAGTTGTGCCATGGGAGGGATCATAATTGGATGCGGAAACGGAGGAAGTCGAGGGTTAGGATATGGGGCTGTGTTATTGCAGAGATCAACAGTTTTTCCTATAGCGTTTCCTACAGGTCCTGGATTGAAAGCTGACACAGGACTGTTTCTGCCCGACGTGGGAGCATCGTCCAAGACCAGAATGATCAAAGCTCATTGCCACAACAGGATTATTCATGTGGGCTACAAAATGCGCCATCACAGCGGATGTGGAAAGGCCAGATAATCCAGAGAGATCACTTAACACAACTTCACCGTGCTTAAGTTCATTAAGGTCTAAAATGGTGACGATTCCGGGCTCGACGGCCGAGTGTAGTTCGCTCTCGGAGGTAGTTGTGACCCTGTGCCCTGTAATGCTATTTGCAACAGTTTCGCCAAGCCCTTTTAAACCTTTTGTAAGGCTCTTCGCCGCATAAAGAACAGACGCCGTATACGAGGTTGTGTTAGCCATCTCCACACCGCCAGCAGATTGAAATATTGGCAGGAGTTTCCTTTCGGTATATGCCAACCAGGAGGAGCCTAACGCAACAGGACTTGAAAAGGGATTAGTGGACACTCTTTCTGAAGACGAGATGGTCGTCCTGATCTCAAATGTACACGGGTCTATCAGAATAATCTTATCCAGAAACGTTACCACGATGGCCACTTGATTGGCGAGTATATCACAAACTGGATGCATGAACTTATTGGTTTTGAGCGGTTCCCCGCTTCTGAATGAGACAAATGTCAGCTGATTTGAACTACTTGGAGAATTGGATCCTTCACATATGACAACGACCGGACGTGCCGCCCTAAACTGATCCTTATCTCCATGCGCTGGATTCGGAAGCAGCTGAAACAACCTCACATTTGGCTTTTTCCATGAGAGAATCTCATGTGCCTCTCCATTAGCAGGGATAGCCCACATCTGAACACCGGACTGGTAGCCTAGCGTCAATAGTAGTGGAGGAGCTGTCTGACAAGACTCTCCTTTAAAATTAGAACTAACGGCGAGCTTCAGCCCATGACTACGACAATCTTCAAACTTCGTCCAAGTTATTAAGTTCTCTTTATCCTCATTGCCAAAAGAAGGCTGATGACACATACAATCATACCATATACAAAAATGAAATCAAATACCTCCACAGAAATGTATGAGATGTGCTAGTAACAATATGTAACATTACCTGTGTGACAAGTCCTACTTCATTGATGAAGCCTGCCACACTCTCCATCAACGTCTTTTCTGTGACAGTTTGCGGACGGACAATGCTTCCTGCATGCCGTATGAGGCTCCCTTTTCGAAGGCTGTCAGCAGACATTTTGCCACTTACGAGTGGATCCAACCTTCCGGAGGGGCTCACAGGGTTGAAGTAGTCAGAACTCCCGTCAGACAAATCCTGTCATTGCCACACAACAACATATTCAAGCACGTTTAACATTAAAATAAGCTTATTGTCTTCAGCATCACTGCACTGTATAATTTAACATTATAAAAAATATATTCTATACTGTAATAATCCCATATCCCATTGACCTTTCTCATCCAGCTTGTCAGCAGTCACCAAAAATAAATTGTGGGCATGCATATATGCACAAAACAACTAACATATTGTAACAGCATCATACAATACGCAATGAGTACGGTACGATTCCAAGTCATTTACAAATATACTTAAAGCTGACACCAACTCTACGATAACTTAATAACATTGAAGCGCTTTCAGCTGGTCAAATCAAAACCACATGGACATTTGGATGGTAATGAAAATGTAGCCATGAAATAAAAAACCGCAACCACTATTTACGAGTGCACTAAAAACTACAGATTTACAGCATCATATAATGTAATTAATTATTATTGCCATCCCCATAACTCGCATTTACTCTGGAATACGCACGAAAAGACTGCGAGTTGGAACAGAAGCTGCTGCAAAATGATCAATCAAGCATCACTGAAGCGAAATCCAAATCCATATAATCACGTACCAAGCAAAAGTTAGCTAGATAAACTTACGTGTTGTAAAGTAGCAAATGCGTAATTAAAATATACAATAAGTTCTTAATTCATTCATGCTTTTTTACCAAGACATTTTTCTAGAGACGTGATTATCCATATCCAACTGGAAAATATGTATACGCGTAATTTTACTATATTTCGTAGATATGTATTTCTGTTCTCAAACTAGTACCTAGTTAAGTCAGCTTTCGTCATGTGGTGCATCTGAAATTCTGCAGTAAGCCAGTGTGAGTAGCTAAAGAGTTTCAAAACATATTACACAAGACAGTTTGTCGAAGTCTATATGTATACAATTGGCATAAACACTAAAAATCGCTGAATTAAACGCATCACAAATGTTATATATAAGGATTGATTGTGACAGGTTTAATTGAAGTTGTCAAGACAACTTTCTACTTGTCAATGTGTTAGTGAAGCGACAAATAAATTTTAGGCTAGCCAGCGTTTTAGCAGATTTTGATAGCATGGACAAGTAATTTCACATATTTTGTTAAGCTATCGTACGTTTGGCGAATGTCAATAAATTGTCGCTTTATTTGCTTGTGTAGTTCTGTAAATAGAATATTCGTAATATAAGAAGGAGTTAAATTTAAGAGCAGTTAGAAATGATAAAATAGTAAGAAGATACTCAAGGTAACAAGAACAGGGCAAAATTGCGAATTCTTTTTTCTGAATATTTGTCTATAGTCCTTTCTTGTCCCATTCTTTTGGGTGAACAATGAAATGAAACAAAATGATTGTGTCGACAATTTGCAAATAAAAATGTACAAGATTCTAATAAAAGTGAATACGGAGTATTAATTAGTCATACAACACATATCCTGAGTAAGTGGGTAACGATTAAAATCAAAAAACGATATGAGCTATTGACTGAACATTAATAAGTTCAACGTGACACTGGTTTGCCACTCTCTCCTTTTAATTTTCTAACGATTCCCTTTATCAGATTTATCATCGTGTCTCATTACAACTTACACCAATTTGTTGTATTAGAGACAATGAAAACTCAACAATCGGTTTAGACCTAGTTTCGACACACGAAAACCCTTAGTTAGTTCCAAGTAACAACCGGGGGTCGCGGTCGTTCCAAATTTTACGTTACATAGATATCTAGATGTTTCTTAGGGACTTTTAAGGTGTGCCAAGTTTCACCATGGATGGTTGACTCTTAACAAAAATTTGAAAATTTTGTTTCACGTAAATTCTTTCATGTTTTATGGGTTTTTCGCGATAGACATCAGACGACGTTTTAAAATCATCTAACTATCCACATGATTTGAAAAGCATCGATTCTAAAGTTTTGTAAAAATCCTCTTGCAACATTTTTTCAGGTATTTACACGATGCCGGTTTTCATGACTTTTTTCACTCGTAACTATTCACAAAGTCATTACTGAAAATCAGCAGAACTGCAAAGCAACAGCGTAAAGTAGAGATTAAATTAAACTGGACATTTATACAATTATTCAGAACTACACACAGAAAGAGTAATTTAAACATAACATTGCGTAGACTGTAGACTAGACTCGTTAATTAATCCTCCTCCATTCCCAATACCACGGTAATATATATTACTATAAAGTTGAATGATGCAAAGATTTTGAACGGATGCAAAATTATTTCAAAACCAAAAAATGTTCAAATAACAAAGGCGACACACAATGACGACAGGATCAGCAGGAAGGAGCCGCAGTCAGGCTGTCGTAACGTACGAATAAAAGGCAAAGTTGTACATTTGGCATACACGAAACGAAAACTATTTACACAAAGAGGTAACAGTATCAGTATCCAGGTAATAGCCACTTATCCCAACTACTCACTCAACAACCCTTTTTATATAGGTATAAATATGTATGTATGTCTATATGCATTAGCAATATTTGTTGAGTTGAATGCCGTCTTTGGGGAATTTAATGTTAAACTTACACTGCTGCTGTCTGATAGCATCATTCTCGCGATGGTGCGTTTGGTAGGGTTGGTCTGTGGAAAGTTGGTAACAACAAGTCCTTTGTTTGCGTTTTTTCTAGTTAAGAGGAATTCCCAATGAATTGTAAGAGAGAATGTTTGTCTTGTGTGTGAAACTGACAGAGTGAAAAATAGAATATTTGTTAGGGTAAAAAACCAATGTTGGCTTTGGTGAAAACTATAATTAAACAATTCTAAGAAAACGGATCCGGATCGGGGATGATAGGGGAGTTTTGACTGAGGTTGTGCTGTATAATTTTATTGTGGCGATGATAGATGAAAACAAAGCAAACGAAATTGCAAGACGTAGAAACAGGTTGGGTATATTAAAACTTTAAATGGATTCGTTGAAGCAATGCGACGTTAAAAGGTTCAACATAAAACGAATAATAACAACAGGTCAACTCTTGTGTATGTGTAAACTATACACGTGTCTTTTTTGTTCCGTAGCTAGATGTGTTTTTACGATAGTTTGCTTCTAGATTGAGTTTTTGCTGTTGTTTTTGTACTAGGAGAAATTAAATTAAATCTGTAATTGAAATACTGATAATAATAAATATATAAATAAATAAATAAATAAAATTTGCGTGTGAAGTTAACTGTATTTGCAAACGGGCAAAACCATTACCATGCAACTGTGTTAGCATAAGTAGTAAAGTGAGCCGAGTAAAATTACTTCATAGTAAATTTGTAAGGCCGAGACGACAAAAAAAACAATTATAGTTCAAAAAACAAAAATTGGCTATTAACACTACTGTCAAAGTGCAACTGCAAGTACGACTACCGTCACCAAAAATCTAACAGGGGCTACAATTACAATACTATCTATTACAAGTAACAAATTGTTTTAGGCTGACTCTTTCGGACTTCATAAAGAGTTTAAAATATGAATTATTGTACCGAGTATCTTTTGTCTTTGAATAACTTCATTTTCACATTTAATAAGTTTGAAAGATATTTTAATAATCAGAAAAACTGTTCTTTACTTACTCCAATGTCATTCAGTAAACCGTTTCGTGCCAAAATTGGCTCCTTCTTCCGTCCCAACAAAAAGGATGAGTTATTGATTTGTGTGTAGAAGTTTGGTGTAGACTGATGATGATAATGAAGTGATGAAGACGTTTTTGATGAATAGACGACGACGACAATTCCAACGAAAACAAATGACACAACAATGAGTAGTAGACTGGCTTGTCGTTGCAGTGTTGTTTTTGTTGTTGCGACTAGGAAATACAGTTTACGCTTAATCAAGCCAATTCTCAGCTTTCCTTATTGTACACCGTAAGATTCCGCGCTAGCTGATTATAGATTGTGTCATTTATGTACAAGTATTAATTATGTAATGACGTATCGTCTAATAACAATAAAATCCCCCAAATAAACTGTCGCAGTTTTGTTTTTCTACCACTTAATAGATATATTCAAACAAAAGTTCAACGGCTGCTCTGTATTAATATGCTTACAACCTTGCTAATTTAATGTTTCATTTTATTGGAGCTATTATTATTATCGTTACTTCTACATGCATAGGTATATGCATACATGAAAGCTTTCTTGGCAAATAATTTCAGTCAGCAGCACTGGCACAAAAATTATGATCATTGATTATGTTCCTGACGTTTGTCTGACAAAATATTCTTAATCCAACGCCTATAATTGTAGATCGGTTAAACAATGTAAACTTAACGATCTGTATATTTATTCTATACTATGCACGTTTAGAAAGGCAATCAAAATGAGTTTATAACGTTCCGTTTTAAGTCATTGCATTAGTTATCGAACTAAGACAGTAAGCCAGATTAGAATACCTAGATATATTTTCAATGATGATGGTCCACAATTTAATTTTTTGGTAACATGTCGAGAATATTCTACATATGTAATTGATATTTTTACTCTAAAACTGACAGATTGCATATACAGTATCGTTGCATATATGGATAAACATCATTTAGTTTATTTAAAAATCCGAAAATATTGCTCCGCTCCTATTTACACTGAATAACTACTAATAACCTTGTAGCACTTCAATTAGCAACGTGAAACAACAGTAACATTTTATTTCTATTTTTATCATAGAAACATATAACAGTACTGTTGACCACCTATTTGACTAAATGATGCAACAATCTTATGGAATTGACCATGCCCTTTTCTCTGTATATACTCTCTCTCTTTCTCTCTCTGTCGTAAGTGAATTTATAAACGTTAAAGTTTAGTAAGGTTTCCACGTCAAAACATCCTCAATGATAACCAACTTCGCCCATCATCATCACCTCAGATATATACTGCCTTTTGCTTAATACTCAAACAGATTATATACGCGTGAACTCTATCAATTTCTTGACCTGAAATTAGTTTTGCACAAAGGTAATATTTTCTTGCATAGAAGATAATACAAACAGCGATTACTTCAACACTCCATGTGAGGATTTCATTCCATCAATTTCTGAACCAAGTCGAAGTGAATGGCTAAATACAATATTTAGTGCTTTCCTCAATCTTGAAAATTGTCGAGACGATATTTGCGGCTAGCCTGGGTTCTCAATAATAAACGATGTAATGATACAATAACATTATTAATGGCAACAACGGATAAACTAAATCTACATTACTATGTCGTAAATTTGTTTCCGGTTTCGACACGATATTTTGTAGGCTTCTCGTAATTTGCTTTTAATAGATTCCCGATATTATGTCTAACATAATTTGCCCTTGAAGCAAAACCCGGTATACTTTATAATATATAATTTGTCCTAATTGAATCCCACTATCCTTTTTAATATATAATACGTATAAAAGTGAGTGACAAAATCTTATTTACCTTAGAACGGAACGCATAGTAATTTACCATAAGTATAAGTGGTGTCTTAATACTATCTACTGACTACATATAAACATTTTCCGATATATTTATTAATTAGTTGTTGTACTGGCAGACTATTAGATTAGTCACAAAATGTCTTTAATAGGAAAAAGTGACAGTAAATGAATAACTTATCCCCCGAATATTAATGACACTATAATAACAATCTCTTAACTTCTTTTTTAGTTCCTTTTATAAAGGATATCTTAACTGCTACAAATACATTACTTTATAGAAAAAATTTCGACATGAGACCATCATAGTAGTAAACAAGCTAGTAATGAAACTATAAATTCTAGTCTGTGTGCGTATGTGCTTGCGTTTACCTAAAACATCTATAATAATAATAATTACAATAATATTTGTAGTAATAATGGTTGCAGTAGTACTAGTATAAACGTTTTATCACAATCTGTAAACGGTTTTTTGCGCTTTGTATTTGATTCACTTGAACCTAAACTGATTCTTTTCGAGCAAGGCGAAAGGAAAATGTATACTTATTTAATCAAGATTACTTTAAAAAACTACTAGTATGGTGTATGTCATCTAACTTGAAAGTGCGATGGGTGAAATACAATGCCAATGTGTGAAAAACTCTGCTTCGGATTGTAATAGTGTTGTCCAAGTCCAAATTCGCTACAAGTTTTAGTGCGTAAATAAAATGTATCTGTATATACTCAAATCTTAAAAATTGCAATGCCCAACTGCTTAAGATTCATCAGAACAGTGTTAGTAAATATTAATGGATACATTACAAAGTAAGATCGTCATTTCCAATGATAACTGTTAAAAGAACTGTTGTGCGAACTTTTTTCTTTAACCGTGTATAATTTCACCTTAGAAAGCATCCTAGTACAAAGATCATTTGTAACATGTTACCTATTTTAATGAGCTACACATTAATATATTAATGACTTTTCATGTTCGTTTTCCCGAGAAGTGTCATACTGCTTCCCTATTCTGACTGTGATTTGTAATACTTTTTAGTGTTCTTGTTGTGTGATGCCAAACTTGCTATCATCACTAGTTTCTCTATGCAGTAATGCAGTTGTCTCAAGATCTGAATTTGTAAAATATTCTCTAAACAACGTCTTAGAGAAATGTTCAGGGACAGGAAGCAAGAAATTAACCGTATAGTTACGGATGTGATAAAGATTCAACTTTCGAAGACATGAACGTCAAGAGAACTCACTATCACAACAGCACAATCTTTACCGTATTTATAAAGAATCAAGGCAGAATTGCTGAGCATGTATCATCACGAAATAACGTTTATTGCTTACTAAACACAATATAACTTTCCATTCTCTGTTTTAAATTTCCGTGTGAATCAGTATATAGCTCGTTGATAACTGTCACTGATAGCCTTTGTTACCAAGTAATGTTATTTGGAACTATTTCGGAGAACTGTGTTGCCTTTAACTAGCTGTAACAAACTTCAACATAATAAGGCAGTGACAAAAATATCACAAGAGGAGAGAACAAAAGTATGAGACTGATAATGTTGAAGTGTTTACTCTATAAAGTGTCAGTGGCAATTTAACAACGTCCATGTGGCACGATAGAACACTGTTTAACACGCTCTTATCTCTAATAACATTGATACCGTTTCCATTAACCTTTTACTCACTTCCTCCCATAAAAGTCAATGTTTATTTTTATTGGTGATAGTTTTAAACAATATAAATCGCGACTAACGTACCTTTACTTTTCTAATAAAAACAGAAAGAGTGAACAATATTTCATAATATAATAATCCTTTCCTCAGAAATAACCATAGTCGTGTCCGTGGAAACACTTTGGTAAGAGCATTACAATACTTTAATGTGCTAACAATTAATTACTGGGAGCGACCACTATCAATCATCTTATCAAGAATACCAACAATGCCTTTCATCAGTTCACTGTGACGCCGTTTTACATAGTCATTATTACGAATAACAATGAACGAGAATTACTCTTTTACATGAACTGCGTCTCATGCTCTTCATCACTGTGCCTACCTAACTCTTTTTGTGTCTCGCTTTGTACATAACAATACAATAATAGTCGTCTTAAACCACTTGTCCTGACGCTCATAACAGATTTACAAATAAATCCATATTACCTCTGCTGTTTCTGCTATCAATGCTACTGTGCTTCTGCGTCACAGCATTTAGGTATGTCTTTTAATTACAGTGATTTGATCATCATCAGCAGCACTCAGGAAGTTAGACAGACAGAGCGTCGAAGGGAAATATCCGTCAGTCGTCTTAGCTTATTTAGTTAATACCTGACGATAATAACGATATTGTGATTTTGATACGTTTACATTCAAAGGTGTATACTATAAAAACATCAGTATCTTTTAACGAATAAAATATAATGCATGTAGTTATTGTTGCTGCTGCTTTTCACTATGTCTTTTAATCTAATAAGTGCGCGCACATGAGAGTGCTACAAACTGGACTTAACTAGTAGTCCAACGTTCGAAGTGTCTTAATTTATTTAATTTTACAACAGTCAAGTATCATATTTATTATTTGAGTAGTTGCTCGTCTGTGGTGTCTTCTGTTTTAAGTATGACCCTTCCTTAGCGTTAATATAATAACAATTAAATTAACACCAATAACAACAACAACAATAATAATAGCATCAACGAGAATGGAGAACGTAAAAATTATACTGGGATTACTATTGCTACATTTATTGTTACCACTAACGTTATTGATATTATTCTTAATTCCTACTTATTATTATTAGTATTATTTATACAGTATAACTATAATAATAATAATATGTAACTTTATATAGAGATAATAATAAATATTATTATTACGTCTCTGACTGTGTGCTGGCTGACTACTACTGACTGACTGATTTCCTCTCCTCAGTATTTTTTTACTCTCATTCGTCTTCTTCGTCTGTTGTTGTTGTTGTGCTATTCTTCGTCTGCTATGCAGCTCTGCTGTTCGTTGGCTGGCTGATGATATGATATGGGTATGATGATGATTATGGTGTGGTTGGTGGCCGTCGTCTTCTCATTTCGACGTCGCGGAGCAGTAGTTCCTGCTTTACGTTTGTTTGTCAGTCCATCTGCGCTCTTATGCAGAGATGGCTTAACCTGCGGTTTTAGAAACCTTCCCTTAACCTTATAATAAAAGACCAAGACCGCGGTTAATAGTGGTTACTAACGGTTAAAAACTATTGTGGTCATACATATTTTACTTTACATAGTTTTTTACATATTTTAAATTACGCGCCGGTATATATGCTTAATGGTTCGTATATAGACACATGTAAATTTTTGACCATTTGAGCCATTAAAGCAATGGCTCGTGACAAAAACCCGGACCGTTAAAAACCCTTATTAACCGCGTGAATTCAACCATTCGTTTTCGGTGCCATGTCTGCTTTTATGGTTAGTACTGCAGCAGTAGTACTGCAGTAGGATGGATTTATTCCAAGCTAAGGTATAGCAGTTACCTTTCTCATTTGCATTTTGTCGATTTTTTTATTTACTTTTCTATTTTTGTAATGAAATAGGCAACGACTACCCATAAATTCAAAAACAGAAATACGGTAGCTTGCATTACACCATTCTTATTGCCGAATGCCAATGACCATCTACAAATTAAAAACGGAATTACGGTAGCATAGCCATCTTCGTAACAGACAGCACATTTGGCGCGGTGTCTGTTCTTGATTACATAAATGTAATCTATCCTGTCTAAAGTCTAAATGTGCATAATATTGCAATTTTTCTTTCGTCGTTCTGATTATGTATTAACCAAACTAATACTTAACGAACCTTAGTGGTAAAAAATCACAACACTGAAAAATATCAACCATAATATGAAAATAATTTACAAACTTCAATCCTGTTGTTCTTGAACTGATCGGTTCAAATATTTCGCTACTTTCTTAGATGACTGGATACATTACATCTGGTTATCGTCATGTACATATTATGTGTTTTACTTCAGCAGAAATGGGCTGGTTGTTTTGTTACTACTACTATTCTTATAGTAGTTGTTATAGTGGTGGTAGTAGTTGTAGTTGTAGTAGCAAAAACAAAAGAATCATATAGATCTTTTTCGCTTTTTTATGAAGTTCACAGCAATAAAGCAGCAGCTCTCCACCACCACACAGATGGATTTACGCTGCGCTGCTGGTGTTGTTTCAGTGCTGCTAGGCTAAGGCTTGAGATAACGATATTAGTACTAGGAATAGGTGGAAGGAAACATTGTAGAATTAAATATTGTGTACGTATTTATATTACACTACACATAACATATGTGTGTCTGGCCTACCTAAATTGCACTATTGCACATTATACTCATAGTTGCAGAGTTACTCACCACCACACCACACAGCTACAAATACACATTGTATGTAAAACGTAAAAAATGAAATCAACATAACAACAACGACAACAAAAACACCTCTCCCATTCAACAGCAGGAGATAGATATATCGTTCCGACGTCGTAAGTAAATACTAACAGTAATAATGAATGTATATAAAAGTATGATCATAGTATCATAATATGGATAGTGCATTGTGTTGAGAGCTTAAATATTAACAGACGATCTTGATAATAAGTCGCAATAATATTTTCAAGCGAGTGTAAGTATTGCAATTGCACTTCTCTGTTGCTACTGCTCTTCGTTTGGTTCGCTGCTGGTTAGTTTACGCAAAAGGTACATTTGTTTGTTATTTAATTCTACAATCTACATACATTATGAGATGAGCATGTCTGCAGTTTTTATAGCGAAAAAAATGTTAAATTAACTCTATTACGGCTATTCTAGTACCACAACCACAATGTGAGGTGATGATCATAAATGATAGAATGGCGACGACGACGACAGAACGACCAAAACTGCACACTAAAAGCTTAAACTCACAATAATGAAAACAGATGGAATACAAGCGTATGGCGTATGCATGCAGTTTAGTTCACTACTCTCCACAGAGACTACAATGATTGATTAGTATTAGGTAGCACTGTCACACAGCTGTATTTTTTAAATCAGTCTGTGGGGCATTCCGGCCGTAAACGCTTCCGAAGCCACACAACCGTTTAAAACAAGATTTTTTGGGAATCGATTCCCGGATAACTCATATATGCGACATGGATATTTCAGTTCCTCATCCTTTGCCTTGCCTCTAAAGACTTCCCGTCTACGAAGTGTGAAGGTCACACACGACAAAACCAGGGAGTAGCTTTATAGTGCTATTTCTAGCTTGGTGCTAGTTAATGCTATGGCACCCTAAAATACATTTGTAGGAATTATATATGCATGGTCATCCTAAGTTTTATCTAGATTACTTATTGGCTTATACTCTCAAGGAACATAAATTTCAGCATTTATTTTTGTTGAGAAACTCGAATGTTTTATTTTATTGTAACGGGGTTGTTAAGCAAAGGGTATCAAAAATGGCTAGCATATTATGGTATCCCATGACCTAGTTTTTAAACCTGTCGGTAGAAACGTGGCGTAATTGGATAACTTTGATTCATATGTTCGATTTCTTACGTAACTCGGTAACGTCGTTACTGATTGGGTAAAAAACCCGAAACTCGGTAAATTTTTGGGATTTTACTCCGGGTTTCCCCCGGGAAAATAACAACATCTTTGCCTTACTCAAAAGCAAAATAACCTAAAATTATTTACAAACAGGAATTTTATGTATAATTATGTTTGAACACTAGCTGATAAGACCCGATCTCGAACAGGAAATATTTTCATGTCCATTTCCATTCGGCTATCGTAGTTTTTAAGTCTGGAACTTTTGTACACCAAATTTCAGCCGAATTTATTAAGAAATGAAGAAATTTATAAGTTAAAAATAAAATTTCCCTTGGTGGAATAAGAAGTCACCCTATTGGGTCTGGAAATGGGCTCACACTTTAGCTAACGTATTTCTTGTGATTGTTGTACCCCTGTACCAATTTTCACCCAACTCGGCTAGAAATTTAGTTTTTTATGTTAAATTTAAAATTTCACTGTGTATAAGATATTTTGAAAAATGGTCTAAAATAGATCATTAGAATCATCATCATCTAGAATAGGTCAAGCTTTATGGCTTTTGATACACCTAGTCGGCATGTTGGTTAGTTTGACTGACTTGAATACAGAACGGAAGTGACTAATTTACAGTTTACCAGACTTTTATTCAATTGTGTAGATTTGTCATATTTCGTTCAAATTCAATTCGTTAATAATTGAGACAACGTTCGTAAAAGCGCAACAATAACTAATCATAATAATAACCCTCAGGTTTTGCATTTGTAAGTTAAGCTTATTCTTAGTGTTAGCCAGTACAACGCTTTTTTATGAAATCATAAAAGTAACGTTTTGCAGTATAACCAAATTGAACAATATAGAAGTCAGACCTGGGCGGACACCGGACACCGACCTACATCATGGACACCGGACACCGACCTACATCATGGACACTGGACACCGACCTACATCTTGGACACCGGACACCGACCTACATCATGGACACCGGACACCGACCTACATCATGGACACTGGACACCGACCTACATCATGGACACCGGACACCGACCTACATCATGGACACCGGACACCGACCTACATCATGGACACTGG
>JAHZNB010007482.1:0-10353 GCA_027744295.1 Callyntrura guangdongensis | reverse complement strand
GGTTATAATAGTGAAAACACTAGTAAATTTTTCCCAAGTAAACAAGGGTAACCAGTGACATGTGTCATGTCATGACAAGAACGATGATAATGCTATTTTTAAGTGGCGGTTAGTAAATTGCTAATTAAAAAAATTTCTCGGGGAATTTAAAATGCTCATTTTGGCATAATTTATAAAGCGGCATCCTATTATTGAAATCGGGAATTGTTATGTGTGAGAAGACTGAATATTTGATTTTCCCCTGACAAAGTTATTTTATGTCACTGTCACTTCTGACAAAATGTCCGCCACACGTAACCCTAAATCAGTATTCTCCATATTATCATAATATATAGGTATGCCCATGTAATTTTTTCTTCTAAAACACGACCATGTAATATCTTTCTTCCCTACCTATGCAGCAGCCACCCCGTAGCTTTTTTCAGGAGAAAAAAAGTTGCATTATGGCAGGCAGACTGGTATCATCATTATCATTCTCTTCAATTTAAAAAATCTCTCCCAAGAAGAGCAAGTACTCAAATTATTTTAAAGCCGCTCACACATGTGTACATAATTTTCCTACCCGGCAATGCTGAACATAATTTTTTTGCTCTCACTCCCTCCTCTCCTGTATACGTACATTGCTATACACGGGTTATACCTTATAGAAAGGGAGACTACACGGCTGCTAAATACGAATCACTTCTCCAATACCAACACTCATTGCATAAATAGTGTCCGTGCTTCTTTTTTATGATGACCGTCGTCGTGTATTTTACGTGACGAACTGTTGCGCTGTTTTGCAGGAGGATAGAGACTTTATGATGGTGAGGATGAGACGGAATAAAAATGGGCTTTTTTATTTAATGTCTTTTCTCGGTGGTTGTGTAATCGCTGTGTATATGATGAGGATGATGATGGTAATGGTGGTGCGAGATTTTTCATGTTTCTTAAATCCCTCGTCTTATTTACTTTTTTCCTTTCCGTCTCTCTTTGTTCCTCTCTCTCTCTCTCTCTCAGTATTGCTCATCATCCATCATCAGCCACTTTAGCAGCAGTGTGTGGATGGATTATTGTTTGTGGATGATGCCAGTTTGCCAGAGAATCACTCTGAATGTGGTAGTGAGGTAGAACGATGATGAAGCAGAGCGCAGTCAAAAATGCCATTGACAGGGTAAAATGCAAAGAGATGGTTTTTTAGACGGAGAATAGATGGATACACACTTTTTTTATCAAGAGGAACAGCAGCGGTTGGTGTTGCCTAAAAGATGATATAATTCAACGGTGTGATGCTGCTGACTCTGTTGTTTTTGGAGACTCGGCAGGAATCAGGAGAAAATGTCAGAATAGTCGTCATCCTCAGCAGTGGTTGCAGTAGTGTCGGACTATTTATCCTGTTATCTTTCGCAGCCGTGCTTCCTTATTATCCAAAAAACCAAATACAGTAGAGACGAGAGTTTATCGCCGTAATTCGTGGTAATATGCAATGGCAAGTGGTAGGGCAAAAACCGTAAAAATTGTAAGGAAAACCGGGATTTTAAGGGAAACTCTCTTTCTCTCTATGTAATACCATCATACGTCTTTTAAGAGGATAGGAGGAAATATCGGGCCGAGGGATGGAAAATAAACTACTTGATATGCCTTATTGAAGGTTTACGGTGTTCCGATAGACAGCCCAGGAGAAGCAGCAAAATAATTTCTTTTTTCCAAATAACTGATGACTATCACGCTGTTATTTTTAAGCCATGCGTCATCTTAAATTGCAAAGAAACGCGAAACCGCAAATAATCGAATTTTCACCGAGGCTCCTAATGAAACTAAACGTCGTAGCGATACTGAAAATAATTATAACAAGTAGCAGGCAAAGAGGTATCTCTAATTTTAAGAAAAGCTCCTTTCATTATTATCATTCACTCCACTACCCAAATAAAATGACAGATGACTAATCATCCTATTTGTACTCATTCTCGTTTGACCCGGCCGTGATTCTACGTATATTTTACCAATAGGTAGCTCTAAGATAACAGCTACATACTTTTGTAGACACAAATAAAAACGAAACAGAGCAACAAGCAGCACAGCATCTTTTTTATTTTTGTTTTCTCTTTTCGCTTAGTTCTCTGCAGATGATGCTTCCTCCTACATTTATCTCTCACTTCAACACAATAATCCCGTATTTTTGTGATTTTTTTTCCTGTTCCAAAAAATAAAAGACGTGTTCACACAATAAACCATACTACTATGCTGCTGGTAATACAATCTCTCTGTGTTCCCCAGAAACCCTGTCCATTCTTTAAAACTACGACGACGACTACAATGGTAAATGGAGTGAACTATACCCGATCTCGCTGTGTGTAGTAGTGAACACAAAATGCAGTCAATTTTGGGGTACTTTACCTTCATGCCTACTCCATTACCACGACACGACCACTGCTGCTACGACTAATACTACTAACTGGTATTAGATGCCGTTACACACACCCGAGAACAAAAGCTGTGTTCTTCTTCCTCGCACAAACAATTGAAAATGTAAAGAGATACGTAGCAGCAGCAAGTGGCAGAGAGTGTATTTTTCTCTCAAGAAAATTTGTTTTTGTCAATAGCTCGCTACACAGACAACAGAGAGAGAGAGAGATAAAATAAAGAGTGGCTTCAAAGAAAGGGTTGAGTTTAAAAGAGGAATTTTCTTGAAGGGATTTGTTTGTTAGGGAAAAAACAAAAGGGTGGCTTGTTCTCTGTTTTGTGTGGAGGCATGACAGAAGAAGGGCTTGTTGCTTCTCTCGGATTTTTCTGATTTTCAACCCTTTCATTATGCTCCATTTCTATTACAAGCTGTACACGACGAGGCATTGTTCGCAGGCTTGGTGGTGGTGATATATGCCTCAGAAAACCAATATAACTCGTACCTTTTATGTATAGGTAACATATGCAAGCATATGCGTGTATTGTGTGTGTTGGGGGGTTAATCTATGTAATTTAAGTCAAATTGCTCATGAACCTTTTCCGAGGTCTTAAAGAGAGAAAAACTGTATCAAGTTGTTGCTTTTTTTCTCTGTGTCTTCTTTTTCTTCTTGATGGTAAATAAATAATAGAGGCAGTGTTTATTATGTCGAGTTTCTTATTTTTATTTTGCTCTGAACTAGGGAAAAAGCCCGGCGGTAGAAAACAAGGGTCTCTTTTTGAAGCCACATAATATTATTATACTAATAACATGCATATATGTATTTTGTGTACTACGCGCAACCTGCGTGATGGCCTCGAGCTTTCTCGAGTCGAAAAGTCTTTTGGGAAGAATGACGGAGAATTTTGTTCTCTCTCAGAAGGTAATATACACTAATCTACTTTTGGGGAAGAGAGAGAGAGAGCAATTTTGTGTAAAATAGGCAGCATATTAATGAGTAGTGCTTTTGAAAGGAGTGACCTGCTAACTCTGGTGACTTGACTTGTGTTTCTGGGGTGGCTTATTATTATTAAATGGATTACAAGAGAGGACAACGAGAGCGTACAACAAAAATTTGACTAATACACCCCCCCCCGTTCAAAACAAACCCAAATATGACGGGTTGTTTAATAGGAAGTACATGAAAAGGGTTTTAAAATGTAACCAGGAAATCTATAAATGTACTCATCGTTTACTTGTCGTGTCAATGCATGTGTAATTTACATGCAATGCATGTATACACAGCACACACACGACGACCTCTGTACCTCTCCATCCTCCACGGTATTGCACCACTTGAAATTAAGTGTGTACATATAATATACCTTTCTGATCATGATTCAATAAAATGAAAATCGACTCATCCTCTAAATACTTAACAGCCCACTTGACTGTGACTTATGTGTACATACTGATACCTTTCTGCAGCAATAAAATGAAAATCGACTCATCCTCTTAAATACTTATCAGCATCGGTATCAGTTAAGTATCCTCATCATTCGCAGAACATACATAAATTAAAATGTATTGAGGGAATTCTTCTCTTGTTCTCTAAATAATTTTGGCTAAAAACCTTAATATTTTATATATAGGCAGACTTAGAAATGGTGATAAAAATAATGAAGTGTGATGATGGTCTTGTTTTTATCATGTGACTGGGTTGATTAAAGAAGTTAAGTGGAGCGGTAGCCGAATTAACATATTTAAGTGTTACACCCAAAGTCATTTAATTTGTTGTTTGATTTTCCTTGAAATGATAAATATTAAATAAAGCACACTGGCGTGCATATAAATAGTGCATGTTAGCCATCATTCACTACTAACATCATAAACCTACACATTCGTTGGTAATGTCATGTGATAATTGACACAGAAGTCGGCCCTTTTGTGTTAAGAGTCAAGCAGGGATGAATAAGACAGTAGAGTACCTATATTCAAGGGAAGTAAAAAGGTTTCTTGGTCATAAAGTTCCAATCAAAAAGATAACAAAACGTATGACTATGACAAAGTCAGACAACGTGACTCACGGAAAGTATGTGTCGCAACCAGAACAGAGGATGACGTATAATATACAGTGATTTTAGATGTTTCGATAAGAAGAAAAAATCCATTATTTTAAAAACATCATGTGACAATTCGTTTTTGGGTATTTTTTACAAAGAAGTACAGACTCACTCATTCTTAGCATTTTGGCGTTAAAAAATAGTACTTATACTTAAAGTTGACGTTCTCTTACGTTAAATTTGGGCTCCCGTTTTCATTTGCCAAATGCTAAGTAAGACGGACACTTTTAAAATTGCTTCTTTTTTGTGAGGTTAACCCGCTGTCAACTCAGTTTTGGACATTTGGCGTGGCAAATAAAATTCATAACTCTATTTTTGTCGCCAACCTTTTTCCTATTACCAGGCTGCATTTCAAAACAAATGAAGAAACTGTTTTGATTAAAGTGTGACCCACTGATGTTAACGACAATGGTGATGATGATGACTTGATTACAAGGTTTACTTTGTGACGATGATTAGTAGAAACGGTTCGAGAACTCCCAGCGGTTCCCGGTCTCCTCCTACTCCTGTGGGCATACAGCAATCTTGCAAGCACGCGTTTCCCCTAAAAAAAAGTTTTCTTTCCGTTGTAAAAACATCAACATCGTTTGTTATCACAGCAGAATCAGCATTCAGCATTCACACTCATTTATTCGTCATCATCCTCTCCTCATCAGGATTCTCATAACAGGATGTTGCTCTGCAAAAACCTCGTTTGAATTAGAATGTCGTCGTGTTTCGTTGCCTGAAGGATCGGTGATTTGGAATAAATGTGAGTTGAATGAGAGTCATTAGTCGTTTGCGCTACACACACTTCAAATAATATTTTCTCTACAAAAACTACATTACTTCAGTCGTGTATACACGCTTTAAAGATTTTTTTCGATGAGATTCTCTAAAAAGTTGCTGCTGTTGAAGAAAAGATGAAAAAAGGTGGGAGGAATATCGTGGAGTAGTATACGCGTAAATTGTAATCGCAGTAAATAACAAACAACTCAAAAAATGTGTTTTTCTGTAATGGGATGATGATAAGAGTGGTGATATACGATGGTAAGAACGCGCTCAGGATTCTACATACATTTATTTTACCTTCCGAAAAGATCTACTTCTAAATAAATTTATTATGTGAAATTATCTAATAAATATAAAATCCAATATTTTGTCCGTGTCTCCAATATAATATTTCAGTAAATAATTAAAATTAATTTTTTTTTCTAAAGTTTCATTAAATTTTTTACTCCCTCCCTAAATATGATTTGAATACAAGTACAAGTTTGAAGTAAAGTTTCACGTAAAGTTTGTATGAACTTTCATCCCAAACCGTAAAAGCCGACGACGACGTCGACGATAATTTCGTTGATTTTCCCAAGTATTCATAATATTATACACTCTTGCAAAGAGTCACACAAACATTTTCTCTCTTCCTCTGTAATTTTTCTTCTTCTATATTATTTTCCATTCTTTGTCGTTAAAAAGAGAAACATATTATTATACTCTTTCTTTCCTCTTCTCTCTTTTTCTCCTCCTCATCATAATGTTCCAGTCAAGTTGATTCCTAGTCATCGTCGTCCTCTTCCTCCTCCTTCATCTATAGTTCCAGTTTAGTTGCCCGATTTCTGCTCCCATTTACCATTGTGCTTCGTCACTCAGCAGAAGATGTAAAGTCAAGAGCCCCTGGCAAAAAATTGGAATCTCTCTCCCTCTCTCTGCTACTGCATTTTCCCTGAATCGCGACGGTGGTGGTGGTGGAGGAGGAATCATTCCTGCTCATCACGGCCGTATAATGGAGTAAAAGGGCTGATTTCCATACGCCAAATTAAACTCCAATGACTCTTTTCTCCAGAGCTCACAACAACTTCAGAAAGCTAGCTCTCTCCCTCCACTACTCCACTCCACTACAGTTATTATTTTACGTATGCTCAGTACAGACTTGAGCAGAGACTTTCATCATCCAGAACGAGAGCATAGCTCCCGTCCTCCAGTCATTATTATTTATCCCGCTTGCTTTCCAGCAGAAAAACATTCTTGTAAAATGTTCCTGCTGAATGGCTAGTGGTGGTGGGGTGGAGGAGCACACCATTACTATTATTATTTCTTTGAGATAAATGCATAATAAATAAAAAAGCGTTTTAGTCCATGTTCCACTCGTAATTGTATATAATTTGTCGGTGAATTCGGGTGTGTCTAATCCGCCAGCAGCAGAAGAAAGAGGAAAAACAAGCAGACACTGTAAAAACATGTTATTTTTTATTGCACTCAGTTTTGGTAAACTAAACCTTTAATGCTGGATAAACTTTCCAGTTTAATGGTAATTGAGTTGGGGGCTGTCCAAGCAATCAGAATCTTTTTACGGCTAAAGTTTGGCAACGAGGAGGACAAACCCTCCTCTCTCTGGAGGAAACGAGAGGATAGCTATATTCATGAAACACTGCACAGGCTGAAGTGTGTCTTTCTTAAAGAATAACGATAGTTTTTAAACGAGAATTTAAAAGAAATCACAGAAAATATATGCCATACCGTAAAAAATCTAATATTAACCGACTCCCGGTTTTGGAGGCAACCTGTCAAAATTCAAAATATTACCAGTAGACTAGTAATGTCCAGCAGGATCCTAAAACCAGTGGGTCTGCAATATAATTTTTAGGGGGTACAAAGAAACCGACAAATAAATCTGTATATTTGGTATAGGGACTTTTGTCTTGACAGGATGGATGTATAATGACAGCGTTTTTCTTGAACTGTGTCTAATTCGTACACTTGCCACTCCCCTTAGCAAACTGAACAGCTTTCAGTCGAAAAAATAAGGTCGCAGGATCTCATTAGCGAATAGCAAACGTCAAGTAAGCAAGTTGTGGGAGCGATAGAGAGAGTTTATCTTGTTAAATCGCTGATGCTTGAAAATTTTTCAAAAATAATAATGTCTGCTTGAATTGCTACAAAATAAAAATAAAACTCCTTTGAATCCTTGCCCATCTTCCTATTCACAATTTAATTATATTTTTTGCATTGAAAATATAAATAAATGCGAGAAAGCAACTTTTATACAAAGTTTTTGCCGTAATGGTATACGTTGCGTCATCATGATGAGCAGCCTTTTCTTTCGGAAGCACCCTACGTGCTCATTATTGTCAACATTTTCAAACAAGTATTGTATTAATAATAAACTATTATTATTATTTATTTTGCCTTTTTATTTTCGTCCACTCATCTGTATTTTATCGCTCATTCAAGAAAAAAGAGAAAAATAAAATACGTGATGAATAGACTTAATTTTTAGAGAAAAAGCACAACTGTGAACTGAGATGGTTTCATATTAGTGAGATTGTAATAAACTTTCTATATAATTTACTGTTTTTGGTGAATTTGGTTGTAAAGCAGACAAGTAGACAAAATACATACGATAGTCAGATTTTGAAACATTGATTTTTTTATTTCAACGAATTTTGATATTTATTCTTTAATACATATGACTCGGCAAAAGGAATTAGGGAAAGGAAGACATGGTTAGGTAATTTATGTAATTTTTCGCTTTTGTCTCGCATTGCCCCGACCGGGATGTAACAATCGGTCGTCGTCGTATGCGTGCAGAGCTCTCTTGTAGACTGTCTGTGTATATAATACATATGTATACAGCCTTTGAATAGCAATAATAGCAAACAACGAGCGTATACTTTCCCACACAAGATATTTTGTACAATTATTATAGTACCTTAAGTTAAGGTCCTTAACCTAATGTTATAAATAAGTTATAATAATTATAAATGACTATATAGGGTTGACAAAGATTGGACTAGTAATTGTATGACAATGGCAAAGGAGTAGTTTGTCTTTTGGGAAAACACTTCTGCATGGAAGATTTCATTATGAGTTGGGATAGGGGAACATATTTTTTAATTGCTAATTAATTGTTATTAATTAAGACATTTACAAATGTGTATACAGGTAAAGGTAACTCATTCACTGTTATACTCATTAATACTTCCGCTACTCGCCATGGGAGTGGAGGCGAAGGGTCCTCCTTGTCCAGCCAAGGAAGAAGAGGGAACTGTGGTGGATGGACTGCTATCATTACTGGGATTAGGGTTAAAGTTAACCAATTCTGGGGGTAGTGTGTGCATAAGAATGCAGGCGAGGGCGGGATTAGATTGGACAGTTTTGAAAATGTTGGAAAAGTAGGAGGAAGTCGCAGCTGCGGCAGCAGCCGACGCTGAAGAGGTGTCCATGAAAAGAGGAGGGTGACCTGGATAGTTAGGATGAGAAGGAGGTGGATGGTGGGGTGAAGGGAGGTGACCAGGAAATAGGTGACTGAAGGGATGATGATGAGACGGAAAGGAAAGGGGCGTGGAAGATGAGGGGAGAGGAGATGGTGATGGGGGGCTGTCAGGAACATCATCGCCAGAGGAGAATATTGACGGCTGGTCGTCTGCTGAGGAAGAAGGTTTGCTCTCCTGAAGAAGGAGTTGATTCTGATTTTGGCGTTTCCATTTAGTACTTTAATTCATAGAAGAAGAAAGCTTATGAATCTGAATGTGTAACAGGATTTTTTGATTTACTCGTAGTCTTATTACCGTAAAAACCAACCAAAACCAGAAATATTTCCACAAACTCGGGGTGACTTGCGAAACACTTGTTTTCTCTCTTAGCACACACTCACAATCACCACCTATTTATTCAATTCTTTACCTGTGCGTCTCCTCCTCGTTTTTTTCAATTGACATCCTCCCTCGTCATCATCACTGTCCTCCTTGTGAGTACGATGCTTTGACCCCATGTGACCATGTCGCGAGGAGGAACGGTCACGTACGGAGTAGTCACGGACTCCTTCTGTCAACCAAAAATACCCCATTTACAACGACACTTTTAGCACCAAAACACTTTCCTTTTATACTCACCCGACCCTGCATCCTCTTCCTCTCCCAGTTCACTTCCTTCCCCTTCGTCAGCACCACAGCTCCCCTTTTCAATAATATCTTTAATCAAAAAGCTCGACTTGTGAAAACTCGTCATCATCTTTTCCTTTCCCACACCACAACTTTCACCTCAAAACTACTCCCAAGAGACAAACCGCCCGTCAGAGACCCCGTCCTGAGACAAATGGCCCGTGGATCCGAAAAACAAGTAAAAGTCATCCAATAAAAATGATAACAACAAAATAACAACACCATCACCACAGCCATCATCACACCGAAAAAACCAATCCCAATCTTCCATTCCACCACTCTGCTTCAATCTCCTATTACTCAGTACATCACTTACCCAAACACAACCGCTACCACAGACTTTTTTACAAATTGGATAGATAGGTAGTACGCTTATCGTTGTCGTCGCGTTGTTGTAAACAGGGCTTAAGGCTACAGCGAAATGGAAATGGGGTGATCTTGATAAAAAGGGAGAAAAATGGTTTGGTATGGAAAGAATAAGTTGGAAAGCATAAAAGCATAATGCTCGCATTTTATATGCATCCTTCATATAATAATCTCCCTCCAGGAAGAATCCTCCAATCGTTTTTTATCCTAGGAGGAGCTCTCACTGCTGAAGTAGGGAAGCTGTTGTGCTACTGCTTCAGCGATGCTCTCTCTCTCTCTTTCTCGCTTTTTTTCATGTTAGCAGCAACGCAATCTACCCGTTTACCCCAAAAATAGATGCAAAGTAAATCTCCCCCTCCCCTCGCCACCACCACCAATCCGAAAACGATGCATTTATGCCAAAGCAGATAGAAACAAATGCATTCTCACTCAAGCAACCTAGTATATACAGGGTACGGTTTAATACATCGTAGATAATAGGGGGATGATCCTATGCTATTTTTTAAAAAAAAAAATCCAATTTATAATTTAGGTTCAGTTAGATTGGTTTAGGATAGGTTAGGTTAGGTAATATTTCCTGTAAAAA
>JAHZNB010007481.1:0-11472 GCA_027744295.1 Callyntrura guangdongensis | reverse complement strand
AATAGCACAAAATTATCAATACAAGATGTATTCCTTAATTGTGAAATTAATAGTGTAAATTCAGGTGTAATTAACGAAAAGCATACTAATTGTTAATTACACAATTTAAAACTGTTCAAGACTGCAAAACTGCAGACTCAATGCAATACGACATATGTGAGAGCTGCACTACGATTCTGCTGTATGCATTCACTACGCATGTGTGTGTGTAGTGCTCGCCAACGATATTTGTCTCTGAACACCCCGTCCCTTCAGAAAGTCTTCTCTCTCGTACTCACACGGAGGACACAAAGGGTACTTACACCGTCACTTTTCTTATCTGTACTGACGGCTCCCGATGGAAAATTGTTGTGCCTTTCCTACTCACCTTGTAGGAAAATTAGAGTTGGTGAGATTTTTTAAAAGGAGATGATATACAAAAAGCATGACGATATTATTGTTGATGATGATGATGGTTATGACTGTGATGTGGCGTGCTGATGATGGTAAGAAGGTGAGCATTGGAAGAGTACTGAAACCTGGTTTAGCTCAAAGGTCTTTTCAACTCACCTTCTTTAATCTTTTCGTCCCTCTCATTTAAAAAGAAGTTGCTGCAGCAGAAGCAGCAGCATCATCAGGAGCGGTAGAGAGGCAACTTGATCATTATAGTTCTACATTAGTGTTGCATGGTATATATTAAGATGTGAGTGTGTGAGGAAGAGTAAAAAAGTAGAGACAGAGAGATGCGTATACACACGTAACATCAGAACATATTTATTTGGCCATCTCGACAACATGTTCATATTGTATGTATATTTATGTGCTTGCTCTTCTCTTGTAGTAGAAATACGTGCGAGTGGACTGAGAGTGTGGATATGTAACTGCATCTGCATAAGAGCAGAAACGAATCTTCATCAACAAATTCAATCCAATCGGTTTGCTCCTGCTGGCTGAATATTATTACGCGTCATTCATTTATGAGCGTCAGCAGCAGCATCAACAAACGAAAGCGTTTATATACCAGGTACGTTTATATGCATTTGGTTGTCTCTTTCCTAGGACAGCGTTTTGTTGAGTGCTTGATGCAGATGAGCACAATAAACTCCAGCAGAGGTACAAGAGGTGCACGCATTTTGTGGGACAGGATTGTTTAGTCGACGAAATGTATGTGGTTTTCGAAATCCCTTGTCACTGTGTTTTATCCAGGCGAGAAGAGGCGAGGGGTTGTTGTATTTCAGTTTGAATTTAGATTTCAAGAAGCAAAGACCTTTTTTGCAAGAGGGAGAACGAGAGAGTGTACACGATACTGACGATGAGAGGTGAGCAATTAATGTTGCATCAACGCTTAATTCTACTTAAAAGACAACCGCTGCGTTAATAATGGCTGCTTCTAGTGTCATTTTTTTTAAAGCGCAAAGTAGATACAAATGTAATGCTATTATGGTCATAATAAATGGCCTTTTCTACGATTATTCTAATCGTATCTAGCCAAGCTCAATAATGACATTACAATAATTTTGGCAATGTGCATCGTTATGCATGAAATATGGATGACATCAATATGCCAAGGATGACACCATCAGAAAATAAAATACACTTGAAATCTCTATATTGTTAGTGGATAGATGACTGCCTAATGCTGACATGTTCGGTCACCAAATATCTATCACCTTCTGACAAAAAATAATCAACCATTATAAATAAATAAGCACCTAAAGACATTTCCTCATTTTAAGGTTACCATTATTGCCGCTAGAAATTGTAAAAATTTTACAGCAACGTCACGATTTCAATTTTTTCAAACAAAAGAAGGCGAAAAAGTTAAAAATTGTAGTAGCTGGCACGTACGTTTATGTATGGTTTAAAAAACAAAGAAATATACCAAGAAGCTGGTTAACAGCTTTTCTGTTGTTCTGACGCTGTCTGAATGTCCTTGTCCAATTTTTAACGGTGATAAGTCATCATCCTACAACACATCATCATTTTACTCACTCCACTCACTACTATGATCATTCAACAAGGTAAGAAGTGAATTCTTTTGGAGGAAATAAAATATTCAAAATCTACATGTTCTACGTACACAGTGAATGCCTGCGTGCTAGAGAGAGAGAGGGAGAGAGAGGGAAATTTTTGTAAAGTTGCTGCCGCCGTACTATAGGGTAGTTACGCAGTTGCTTGATGGTGGTGACTTGAGATATAGATAACTCATCAAAGAAAAATGAAATGTTGTGCTTGTATGATAATGATAATAAGTTGAAAATCGACTCTTGACATTTTTATGTTGCGGCAAAGCCGTTGTGCGAGTGAGCACATAAAAATTTCAGTTTTATGCGAAAATTAGCATGAGTTATTTGAACAGATTGTTATTACCGTGAGTGTGAGCCGTTCCGATGTATACAGCAATAACAATAACATAAATGAAATCGATACTTCTTTTTAGCATCTTGTTCCCCTCCCCCTCCTCACTCCCTCTACCTTGCAGGTTTACTCCACTAACTACTTCGAGAGAAAGAAGTTGAAGAACATCATTAGCCAGTTATTTGTTCCTGACTGATTACAGGAGAAAAGGACTAACTTTTCGTAAAAGATGAATGAATACGTGCACCACAGCACATGCACTACTTGCTCTGACTGCCCTCACCAGAAAACCACATTAGCATGACTCAATCGGAACACCAGAATTGTGTAAATTATCTCTGGGTATTCAGATATTAAAAGATGTGTGAACGAGCGCGTATATAGTGGATATGTGCACCTGCTAGATAGCTGACATGCGCCGTTTTTGCTGTTCTAGAAAATTGCTCGCTTGGGCTAATGGCATCGCATATGACATGGACAAGTGATAAGTGGCCCCAAATTGGTTTTCGTCCGTCATCATTTTAAATATATACGAAATATCTTCCAACATGATTAAGACTCTTTTGACGCACTCAGGTTACGTGCGGTACAACGTGTACGGCATCTTGACTCGTGTAACTGTAATAGAACTCTTTCAGATGATTTTTAGTACGTGTCCTTTTTATATGCAGCAGACAACTTAAGTAGTAGGGGTGTAATAACAGTAATAGTAATAATACGGATCTTTGGCACGAATCGGGGTATCTTCCAACTGCAATTAACCAATCAGCCAAGAACATGTCAAATAGCGCAGACAGAGATGCCGGTATACCATATACACGGTTATGACACTGTAATTGCCTTAACTGGATTTGCTTCAAGAAAATCAATCATTACAATCGTTTCCATCAGGCACACCGTTTGATTATCTCTGTTATTGATTATCCACGTAGGAAATTTTGGCAGGCGCCAGCTCCTCCGTACTTTTTTTATCTCAATTCTTAAGCTCAAACAATATTAAAATTAGCCAAAACGGCGATTATTTAAGTGTCTGAAATTGGCATCTTTACTACTATCATTAAAATGCATTTTGTAAAGATTTTAAGTTAACCCTGTATGTTATCTTTTCTCTTCAATAGTTCACAGATTGCAACCGGTTTACCCAAAAAAACTGCAGCGCAGTGCTATTACTTTTTACAACCACCACTTCAATAATAACTGCTGCCCCTCTGCTCCGACATCCGTGCAAAAATATATATAAAAGAAGAAGAAAACAATGAAATGACTCAACGATTCTGCGCATAATAAATACCTGCCAGCTTGGAAATAAAGCTACTTTATCTTCCAAATTACCAGCACGGCAAAATACTCAATCGATTTTCTTGCTTGTTCTCCCCTCACTCACAAATAGTAATAACAATTGCACACAGAACGTCAATAAACTGTTGTGCTGTAGAGAGAGACTCTCTTTCTCTGTCGTGCGAGATTGATGGGTGAAATGAACTGAGGTAGTGACTAGTCTTCAATTTTCGTGCTTTATTGGTCGATAAATTCCTTGTTTTCTTTCAAAGTTTTCAGATTTATTCTATAAAAAACGTTAAAGACATTATTATAACCACACAGCCTATATAAACATATATATCAAAGTGCACACATATATATATATATACTCATATGAACATAATATTCTTTTCGTGTAATGTAAGCTTGTTGAATCGTTTTACTTGCTTCATCGTACCACTACTACTATACACACACTGATTGACTGACTTTACAATTGAATGTAATTACTGTTACATGCATTTTTCAACGAGAAAAATCCTTTTGATACATGATCATATGGATCCACTAATGACCATCATCATCCAACACCGCCGCCACGTTTAGATAGAGAGTCGCCTCAATATAGTCAAGTCAGGAGAGAGGAAGAGGTAAGTAGTTCTATTAAAGCTTTATAAATTGAAACACGTCATCATTATCATTTGACTCTTTTTTGTAGTAAAAAGTAATCTATGAGCTCAAAAATCAAAATATTGAGACAGGCTCTCTATCTATTGCCGTCACTCGTTCAAATATTCCGGTTAAGATTGCGTGTATATGTTTGCATTAGTGCGCATTATATGTAAGTTTTTCTCATCATGATGATGACGATAATACAGTAATAAAAATGATATGATACGATGTCTTCCTCACGAAGTGGAATAATCACTCAGAATAAAAGATCATTATCTTAAAAATGCCTCGTAATTCGTGTCCTAATAAGAGTCAACCCCATATTTTTGTCGCAAAATGAGGGATATAAAAAGAGCATTTTAAGCAAGTTGAAAGCCAATCACCTGTCCATACACTTTTATCTTACTATTTACCTTTTAGTAGCACAAGAGGTTATAATAAACATTGCAGTAATAAAGATGCAGTAATTTATTTATTAATTTACTCTCTTCACTGCAATGTGGACACACAAAATTGTGGTGGACCTTTGCTTCCAAACTATGTTTGCAAACAATGCCAAGTAGGAACGTGTGTGAGTGTAACGTATGCAGAGTACTAGATTTTTTACGTCAGTGAGCAAAAAAACACAGCAGCTTGAACAGCCCCCATAATTCCTCTTTGCAGAAGACGAGATGTTGAAGTGAGAAAAGAAGACCTTTTTGATTCTTGATTGACTCAATTTGTCTGAGTATTCATTGTACCGTTTTCCAATTGGAAATGTCAAGAATATGACAGTCGAATCATGTCTATATCCTCTTGCTATCATACTGTTGTATAATATGGTAGTCTTGAAAATTTGTTATGTTGGTTGGTAGCATTTGTAGTTGCAGTAGCACTGTCAGTACAATATTGAGGATCGACAACCCGGATGAAGGATGAGAAAAAGGAAATATTAAGAGGAATTTCATCTTCTGCAACCTGCAACGTACCCAACAAAGTGTTTGTTTGTCAGCCGGTAGCGATAATAATTTCACATAAATTTACATTTCAAACTACTTTTCTTTTTTGGTAGGTACTGTGGGTGTCATGATGTATTAATACGGTTGCACATTTCAGCAAATTTGATATTGATATATTATGCTGCTAAAATATGGCATCACTGTATCTATTTAAAAGAGGAAAACAAGGTGTAAGCAAGAAAAATGCATTTCCACACAAAAAATAGTAATGATTTTCTGCGTGCAAATAGCAGTACTTAATGTTTATTCTAATTTCTAAATGGGCTTCAGACAGAAAAACAAGCATGCCGAGAGAGTACAAAATATTTGCCCTGTGGTGAAATTCCGTTCACATTACTGTATATGTTGTAGTGTGCATTTATTTGTTGTTTAGATAAAAATATACATGGGAATCATTATTTTAATGAAAGTAGGCAGAACACCTCCGTGAAGTCGACATAGTAAAAAATAGTAAAGTGTACGCAAGTCTGATAAAGTTTTCACACACACGGCGCAGTTTAAGATGGCTTTTAGCTATACACCAGAGATTATAAACTACACTTCGTTCGACCACGTAAAATCATACACTCATACAACATTGTTGCTCAAGTATTTTTTTCTAAACTGAAACTTAACTCACATTAGCAATAGGAAAAAAATTGTACAACGGGGGAAACGTGAGCAAGACGTTTGATGTCAGTCTTCAAATCAATTAAGAGTGGTAATTAATCCACTGGTTAATGGAATTTTTATCCTTGCTCATGAACTGTCCCGAATCGATGGGAAACTAGTCAGGCAACACGACTCCAACTTTTTTACTCTTTGCAATTGCCACCATCGACATCATTGTCGTAAAAAACAAAAAAAAAATCTATGCTGGTAGTTTGAGTAACTCTGCTGGTATTTAGCAATTAAATGGGGATTTGACGTTGGGGAACGATATGGTAGATTATGTGCTAGAAAGAACCCAGAGGGCAAGGTAAATTTTTCAAAGTTTCGAGGAAAAAAAATGTCTTCGAAATGTTGTTGTTGTTGCTGCACTGCTGCTGCTGCTGTGCAGGTAAATTAATTCGAAATGCACTGAAAAAGTCGTACATACGTGTAAATCTGATGAATCCTTACAAGCTATAAGCATACCAATAGGTACCGTAAAAATACAAGAGAAGGATTATATATTATGTACCTGCGACCATGTTTTATCTATACTACATCTACCAGTTTACTACTATCACCACTGCCGCCGCTAGAACGACTTTTGGAACCATAACTCACCCACTGTGAATTTTACTGTTAGTGTTGTTAGTGGCGAAGGATTAGAAATCATTTTGTGATCTATGTAGCGTTTTAAGATCTCTCTCTCTCTCTCTCTCTCTCTCTCTTGTCCACGAAAATACTCGAACATTAAATTTTTAACAAGCATGTAAATTTCTCTATTTTTCTTACTGTAAAGAGAAGAACCTAAAAGATAAATGTTTATTTGCAGGGTGCCCGTAATTTCCTTCAGAATATATTTTCTTGGTAAATTATGAGCACTAGCTGCATGTTCAACATACGCTGAAGCAATATACTGAATATACATCCAATTCTTGTAACTCCGTATAACAAAGGGTAATCTATTCAACACTTTGGCGCGATATACTTAGCAAGATAGATGTGTATGACTTTTGTACGTATCTACAAATAAATATATATTTTTCATCCAATCTTTAAGAGTTTGTAGGGTTAAAAAAATCTGCGTGGTAGTTGGGTTATATCTTGGAGTTTTGTGACACTTGTTACTTTCTGTGTGTACGCTATCTGACAAGTGTGACAAGACAAGACTACATGGGAGGCGTTAACAAGGGGAGCGTACACGTTTGCTACTAAATGATCTATTGTACTTCTTACGGGGCATACTCTGGTGTTTTTTGTGGGGTGTCACCTAAATCTGGATCTGCTTTAGAAAATAATGAGCTGCATTTTTTAAGAAAAAGTTAATGTATGTGTGTACATACACATTCAGATGTATATGTGGTAGCGTGTATAGTATGTGTATAGCATGCATATTGTTGGTACCTGTATAAGATAATCATGAATGACTTTTGCAACAGGAGCACACTAAAAAGTCATAATTTATTTTAATGATGCACACAGGTGACAGATATCACATTAAAACACTCTTAAAATATATGTATCTCACCGATCTCCAGTCACCTTCCTTTATCCAGGTACTAAAAAACTGGCAAGGAGCAGAGATAAGAAGGTAGTGAGATTACACACATAGGCGCACATTAAAAGACAAAGTTGATAAAGCTGACCTTGGTTGGTGTCAAAATGACAATAGATACTTGGTACACTGAAGTAGCGTGATTTTATCTCGGCTGATAATTTAATGATATATTACGTAGGTAGATACGTACATGCACATAGACAGTCAATAAGACAGCTGAAAAGTTTAGAAAAACAAAAAGATTGAGTTCTACAAAGGTTGAAAAAATCAAGCGCTTAATCATTAGCTCCTCCTGCTGTTGTTACAAATTCAATATCATCATTATCATCATTTAAGAAACAAAAATGCAGACATAAAACGATGAAAAGGTTGAAATATATATAAAAAAATAAATAAAAAACATCCTCAGGTTGTATACAGAATACATTGACTTTTAAGTACAGTTTTGCGTTGATGATAGCAAAACTTGAAGACGAGCATCTCATAGTTCATTATTATTACAAAGGAAAATACTTGTTCCATTTAATTCACAAAAAAACCTCAATATTACTTGATGAGAGCATCTTTTTTTCGTATTTTAGCTCCACTTTTTTCCTGAAAACGTCAAACTTTTAATTTACCATACAGCATTTTCATGGAAGCCCTCAACTTGTATTCTAGATAGGTAGTTAGTTGTGTTGGTAGGTAAGTCTCGTTTCACAAATGATGACTGTGATGATGAGCAAGTCCTAATCGTGGTAATCAACAGCTGCTGGTGGTAGGTAGGTTGTACAGGTATGTAGGATAGGAAGCAGGAAAAAAACGTAAAGTGGACTAAATGCACACAGCGATATACGATGACGATTACAATAGGTATTAAGAGTACATTTTAGCTTGTTTGATGTCTACTGATGAAGATGATGATGACGATGATGATATGTGCAGTTTAGGGAGAGATTTTAAGGCTAATGCATCTCATTAATTACCCATTACTATTAGTGCCACTACAACCAGCACGGCTACTGCTACCACCACCACCCTGCTACTTGAACAAACACACAGTGTGCGTAGCATAGCAAACAAAACAACAAAAGATTTCACTATTTTGACTACCCATCACACGGAGTAACTAGTTGCGTTAACATGTTTCTTATTCTCTTAATGGGCTATTTACTCATGTATCTCAATCCATACAAGTAATCATAATAAAAGGAATATCTCGTTCATTCTTGTTTGTGTAAGTGTAAAGATGTTTTGATGTGCAAACTTAAAAGAGCACATTATTTGTTGAAAAAAAAGAGAAGAGCAGAAGAAATACACACAATAAGATTATTTTTCAAGTTTTCTTTCAAGCTTTTTTGATAATAAGACCATTATCGCCATTAAAATAATGTGTTATCTATCGTCTTCTTGTTGATTCGATTTGGTGGGTGACGGTGTCGTTATTTTCGTGTCGTAGTCGTGAGTGGATTGAATCATATAATTTGATAGAGATTTTTGAGTTGACTGCATTGTGCATTGTACACCACCTGAGACACCTGATTAATTGGCAACGCTATTTGATTATACGGATTTTATATGCACTCACGTAACGCACATCACGTCAACGTTGTGGCAAAATATGTATACATAATGTGCAGTTTGTTACTGGTTTGCTGGATCACACATTTCGCGACAAAATGCATGTCTGCAAAAAGTAAATGATGAGCGAGACGTGCACTGCATTTGGGTTACATGTCACGTACTTACTACAAGTAACTCATCTAATCGCTTTGTAATATACGTATCAGTATAACATTGTGTGTGTTTTTGCAACTTTTTTACGGGTACGCGGGGGATAAGATGATCGAATTTTTTTAGACCAAAAAGGTTACCTTTAGTGAGATGTTGATATGATATGGCGCTGCTGTTGGCTATTGAAGATTTTTTGTTTAAACAACAATTTAATTTACAGTTCACACGGTAGTATTGCGAGGTTCATGAGAAAACCATGTTTTGTCTGGGCTTGTAGGTTATGTTATCAGACTTTTGTTTTACTTTTTTAATCAATGGTGTTTACTCTTTATGCTATCAATCTTTACATTTTCAACTGATATATTCATTAGCTTGGTCAAAAAATACACTAGAATATTGTGATACTCGAGAGAGTAAAACTGCTTTCTACATAAACACCAACAGATTTTATTAGTTAGAAATGTCATGAAGGAGCAACTTATATTCGTAGGTAGGGTACAATATTAACCAATATAAAGGATAGATGGTTGTAGACTGTTTGATAAACACTATTTCGTAAAAAGATGTACAGCTTAAGTGTAATGCTTTCCGCCTCTTGGATAGGGACTCGGACTCACAATAGACCATAAGAAAACGGTTATAAAAACACAGAGCAAGGGACGAAACTACTGTTCCAAGACAATTAAACAGAACTGCTTCAATTCTAAAGTATACTTTATCTCATCAATTTCTGTGAGAATCAATTAAATTTTACAGTGCAGTTTAACGCACGCAGCAGGAGATGGACTTCGTACACAATGTTTTAGTGAAACTTCAAGATTGTTTCATGTTGAGAAATGGCGATTTACTTTCATATACCACAACAACAACACTACTTGTGTTAAAACAAATATGTTTCTTCCTGATTTTTCAGTACTTTTAATGAAACCGTAATACTACAGTTAGTACAGGCATTATATACAACATAAGTAAAAGTTTATCTTGTTTTAAAAATTTGCCTATTTATATACATATCTAAATCTATTCCCCATTCCGCAGTGGTCACCGCTTTCTTTTTGGGTTTTGCTTACAAGCTCGAAGGGTAAATTATCTAGATTGACGACATCGCCTTTTTAAAATTGTATACTGGTTTGATCTATCCATATGATCATGATCAGTTCTACTGCAACAAAAATGCATCTTATCTGCAATATTATTACTATTATTGCCTTTCCTTGCTTTAGACGATGTTGCACCTGTCAACCATTTTGGAGCAGACATTTCATCTCATTAAATGACCGACGGCCTTGGGAGTACTGGTTGCAGCAGAGCAGAGCATTACGTCGTAGAGCAACGTTGAGCAACTTTAGCTTCTCGTTTAAAAATTGCAAAAAAATTCAACCCCTTCCTCTTCTTCTATTCTTATGGCATTTCTTCCAACAGTGTAATATTGCACTCATTGTCACGTCATAATGATGGATAAAGAATATTCAAGATCCCTCTTGTTAACCACGTCACCAACTCCCATCAACATAAACCACTTTTCACGTAACTATTTTTTTAAGAAAAGAAGCACGAAGCAAAATGTGGTAGTAGTAAGTAGGCTTGTTTTTACTCACTGAAGTTTGCAAATTATTTATATTAGGTATGTTATGTCTAGCTACTAAAAGCAGCACGAAAAAAGGAGTAACCCGAGTAAGTTGAGTGACTGCCGTTGGTGCTACTTGACCACTGCTAATTTAGAACTACCGAATTGCACCTGAAGAGAGTGAATGATGCGCTCACATTCACTCAAGTTTCAGGCTATAAACCAAACACCTTTTAGCCAACCACCTCGACGACGACGATGATGATGATTAGACACTGAAACGGTCACCAGTTTAAAGATATGGATCTCAATTCTCAATCACAAACCTTAAAAGGATATTGACAAGAAAAATGAATGACAGGTGAAAAAAATGCGGACCTGTTGTCCATATATAAACCTGCACCGGCAACAACGTAACGTTACTTTCTTCTGAGAAAAAATTTATTTTGCTTTTAGACTGGGACGACGACTACAGTTTACGCAAATGTCCAGCATGATGTAAATTGAACGTCGGAGTCGGATAATAGCTTGCCAATATTATTGGCAAAACTTTTAAACATTTTTAAGTATATCTATAAAACAGGGTTTAACGGTCATACTCGTTGTTTGACGCCAGAATCCATTATATAATCGAACAGGTCAATATGATGAACAAATTGGGGGCCAACTGCCAACGTTGACTGATACTAACAGTAAATCTGCTAAAAAATTCTTAAATTGGGTAGTAAAACACGTCT
>JAHZNB010007480.1:0-14521 GCA_027744295.1 Callyntrura guangdongensis | reverse complement strand
TGAGGAGTAATGTCCGCTTTCGCCTTTGCTAGTGAGTCCCGTACTCCACTTTTTGCCAGCTCAATTTTCAATATTTTAAAAGTTTTCTGCAAAATAAAATCAAGGTATGTGTTAAATATAAAATTTTAAGCATACCGACGTATATCATCATTACATTTTTCTTTACCTGGAGATTCTCTGATATCACAAAACAAAGAATTCTGTCTAGGCCAGCCATTCCAGTTATGCCAATAGCTTTTTCCATTGATGAGAATGTTTCTGGAGTTAAAATTTGCGTGTGCGTTTTAAGGTCATACCAACTGCTGGTAGCAGTCAAGTATAACGTAGTTTTCGGGTCAGTTATGTTCAGTAATTCAATGGCTAGTCGTCCAACAAAAGTAATGGGAGGAAAGGCTTCGTCAGAGGTGGCTGAATATGTCTGTTCTACTATTTTCAATGGAATTGGTATTTCTCTGGATTGGTAAATAGATTGAAAGTTTAAGATTTTTGTTTTTGTGAAAACATTGCACTCTTGCTCAGCAGCAAAATTCAAAACTCTTGAAAACTCTTCTTGGAAGATCTGTAGGAATATTACAAAATGACATGTTACAAGACCTCAACCACAATTATTAACATAATTAATTTAAATATTTAAGTGAAAAATATTTAAATGAACTCTGACCCGCAATCCATTAGAATTAACATAATCCCCAATGTACTCCAAGGAGCGCTTAATTCCTTCAAGTCTCAAGGCCATGCTGTTCAATTTCGATTTAAGTATGCTACCATCTTTACTGCTTGTGGATTTTCCAAACACTAAATTTGATTCTAATGTCTTTAAAATTTCCCCCAAGAGATGAGAATATTGAAAATTGTACTAATTTCATATCAGAGAACACCGCTCACCTTAAATTATCATAAGAAATGTAGACATCAACTGTGTTCTCTGATTTATATAACAAATAAATTATAGCATCTTATGAAAATAGTTAGCACAAACAATAACGTTAATACCTTTAAAAATACCGCTCGTAACTGTGAGACAGTGGAAGGATCAGTTTTTATTAGATTCTGCATTTCTAGGGTGAAGCTATCAATTAGTGAGCCCCAAGCGTAACCCAAGTCTCCGATTAACTGAATTGTCACAAGTTTATTTTCATTGATGGATCCCGTACGTAGCATTTTATGTAGACAATCAACGGTTTCCTGAACCCATTCCTTAACCTGGACTTTGCTCTCCAAACCGTGAAATTCTAAGAATGTTAACACATGTGTAAACTTGCATGCATGATCAAAATGAACTTAACACAAATTAAGTATATATAAATTACCTATTACCTAGCATTTCCTCAAATGCTCTAATTATTTCAATAATCTTTCTCCCAGAAAATTGCATTTCATCAAAATTTAACGTCTCGATTTGAGTAGATTTTGTCTCCAACCAGCGACATAAATTTTCTGAACAATAAATGATGTCAGATTAAAATTTAACGTTTTGTTCACTAATACAAACAAGTAAACTTATCGTTAGCTCATTGTACAACTGGGTTACCATTCTTTTCAATCCGTGTTAGTGGTTTGTTGCCACTAAAAACTTCGGCAAGCTCACTAACACGCTCTTTTGCTTCGACTTGATATTCACACCATTTCTGGCGTTTTTCATCAATTAACTACACATAAAACAAATTACATCATACAAAAAGTAGATGAAAAATGATCAAAAGATTCATTGAAAATACATTTGTTTATTTAATAAATCTAATTATCTTTTATTATCTAATTATATTAACTTAAAAATTAAATTCACTTTGTCATACCTTCCGGAAAAAGTCTTTAATTTTCAATTCAAGTTGCGCGACAAGTAAAAGCAGCCTAAGAACTTTCCCTGCTTTAAATTTAGTTTCTGTTATAACGGTATCACGCACTTGTCTTGTCTTCTTTAAAGATTCCATGCCTGTGTATCAAGAATTATTATTTTTTGGCACCAAAGAAGGTAACCAAAGAACAAGGTTTTTAAATTCCGTATTGCATACCTAATGGCACTACATGAAGAGATATCCATCGAAAGAGCACATTGCATTCTCGAAAAAGATTAATGACTTTGCTGGCTCGTTCGAGTATGTTCTCCTCTGTTAGTACGCCATCCTTTTGTACTTTGTCCAGTTCGTTAATAAAAATCTGCAAATAAAATAAATTTATCGTTTATTTAATTCAATAAACAAACTATTGATTGATGGGCACGATCCTTACATCAAATTTAGGAGCTTTCTCCAACGACAATTGTTTCACTCGAGTGTTATCCACTGTGTTTCCGAGAGCTTGCTTCGCAGATTTAAAACCATCCCACCATTCAATCAGGTTTATATGAAACCCTAAATATACTGAGACCACCCAGTTATCCGAGAAAAATTTGTCAGTGATTTCTCTCATCATAGGATTGTCTGTATTCAAAAGCTTTGGACAGAAAAATAAAGATACGACGAGCATGGATGCTTGAGTAGATAACGCAGTTGTTCTGTGCTCAGGGAACGGATAGGCGGAGCCTATTTGAAGGTATATGTCATCAGACCTGAGTACGCCAATCGTCATTAGTACATACATTGAATCCAACGGCACACGCGCAAAATAATCCACGGGATAATTAACTGGTTTCTTTTGTTTTGTGTAGCCCGTTGATCGGAAAAGCTTGCATACATCATCTACATGGGCTTCTGAGTGGTGATAAATAGCCGAGTATCGATAGAAAGAAGTTAGCATTCGCTCTCTGACGATCCCGTCAATATGGAAATCAATTAGTAGCAGCATCACCCCATAAAGGTACAAGGCCTCAGCCTACACGTATAAATTATTGTCAAAACAGTTTCACAAGTGAAAAGAGAAAAGAACAAATACGTTTTTTAAGGCAAACTCTTACCAGTAATTGCTTTCCTTCCTTGTCATATAGCATCGTTTCAAGAGACATTTGAATATACATACCACCTTGCAGCTCTTCCATAAACTTGTTCAGTTCTGCGACATATTTGTAGATACTTTCAAAGAGAAAGTAAAAGTTTGTCAGGGGTTCTAAATAATTTTCTCTTAATTCGTTGTCCAGTTCTAAAAGTCTCTACAAAAAATAACACAATTTTCATTGGATGCATTCACAATAAAATTTACATTTTGTCATGATATACACTGGATCGTTCTTACTGGATCTTTCTCAATTTTTGCTTCGAATGCATCACTTGAAACCAAATATCCCAGGTCACAAACAATCTCTCCATACTTTGTTACGTCTGCTTTTGACTCCAATCTAATTGGTACAGGAATCAACAAAGGTTGACATTTGAAAATTTGTAACACCATGTTCAACAAATGAATACTAAATCCAAGAATCCAGCCAAAGTCATGCCATGCTAAACTTGCTTCATAATTTCAGATAACATGTAAACTGACGTTGGTGGAGTGGAACTAATGAATTTTAGTCATTTAGAAATTAGGTTGTGTGTGTACTTAAAAATTGGGGGTACAGTATCTTTGAGTCGAAGGGTATCAGCCAAGATTCCATTTCCTCTTGAAACGATTTTCAAAATCGTTTGTCCACAAAGATTATTGTCAGCTAGAAAATCCGTCATATCGACCAATCACATCAACAACGGCTCAGTAACAAGTTGAATAATCGATAGATTCCAGGAATATTTAATGGTCACAGTCACGTCCGTCTGTCATTCTATTTTTTTGATCATCTAGTCACCATTATCATCAGTTCTGAGCTTGCGTGAATTTCGTCTGTCACCTGATTACGCACATTATTACAGAGTTCACTACAAACAAACTATGTGCTGCTGTGTTTATGACAAGTACACCGTAAATGTGTGTGCGTAGTGCGTGCATAATAATACCTATGTGCTTTTGTACCTGTACAAACCGCAAGGCAAGGCAAGAACATAGAAATGACGAGTAACTTATAGGCCGCTGAATTAGAGATAAAAGATAAATATTTTTATTTACAGATAAATTGAAGCAAGCTGCAATTCACAGGAAAAAATCAAGTATTCTATTATTCTAGCGTTGAATGGTTTCTTCACAAGGGTTCATTTGCAACCTGTATAATGTGTACTAGTGTACTAGTAGTACTTTCATCAGTGATAGTTCCGTTCAATTCCATATTAGTAAAATGAAATGTAACAAACAGGTCAGTAAATTGATTTGAGTTTTGATTTTGATGGTTAAAGACATTAGCTTAGCTTAGCGTTAGCGTTTAGTAGGGAAGAATCTCGAGTTCGAATCACAAAATCTCCTCAATCGTTTTTATATTGTTTACTACTTTAAATCATTAGTCAAGTTGACTAACAGTTGATTCCTTGTTTTGAGTGTTTAATGGTTATGTTATTCATCTAAAATTGTAAGTGTAACTAAATAAAGCTAAGAATGGAGACGTCTTCTTCTCCGAACAATGCATTTATGTGGGTGGAGTTTCTATTGGATAAGAAAAAATTAAAGCAACACATGAATCAGGAATTTGCAGGTACGTGGTACAATCATAGTTTTTAGTGCATTTTTAATTGTCGTATAGTCGTATAGTATAATATTGCGATGCGATACAGATGACAATTGACAATTAATAATTTCTTTATCGTGTTTGAAGATCCTAGCTCTACTGCACTCCTTGGTCAGTTCATTATAAACGCTGACCGAGCAATTCATTTGTCTGCTGGTACCAATAATGGTACTAATGGCACTGGTAGTACCAACTCAACTACAAACCATGCTGATAAATCGAGTGACGATGACAGTAATCAACCGATGACCGCAGAGCAATTAGCAGCAGCTTGTAGATCCAGGAAAACTCGATCGTTAATATTAATGGCGATGCAGGTAGCTGCATTTCTCGGATGGGATTTGGATACTCTAACAAAGTAAATTTAATTTTTTGAAAGTTCTACAAAGCATTCAATTTTTAAAATTATTTTTTAAATCAATTTTTTATAATGATTTTAATGGTAATCCTGTTTTTTGCAGGATTCCAATAGTTCTTCAGCACTCCTTTATGCGACATATGTTAAATTTGGTAAATGTAGAGACTGATAAAGGCAACAAGGCTTCTGAAAGATCGAAAGAATTTTTACGAGTTTTGTATCACCGATGGGTATTACGGACCATAAATCATCACAATGCAGTTAACAGGATTGCAAGAATCAATAATAATGTGTAAGTGATCGAGTTTTCCGTTTTTTAAGTTTCCGGTTTTTAAATATTCATTTATTTTGTTTATTATTACTTTCAGTATGGCGCCAGTGACTGAGCATTTTAACTCACCACTTAATATCGAAGCTGTTGTTAAACAGTTAAGTGAAGAGGAATCTGCACAGTATCTAAAAAATGTGTTTGGTTCTCAGTCAGTATTTGCAAAGGTTAAAGATTTTAAAGTACCAAATTTCGATACGTTTGGCGACGAAAAACAGCCAGATTGGGCAGTAGGTAGTGCAATGGCCCGGACAGTTTTTGAATCTTTAGTACATTTCGAACTTTGTGTCTACTGGTTGTACAAGGGAAATATCACCGATGCTTCACAACATTTCAAAAGCCAGAAGTCTAAACCTGAGCAGTATGGCCCCTATTTAAAAATTAGTCCAGTGAAAATGGACGGATTTAAAAAAGCGTTGGGATTAGGTCCATCAGTCACCAAAGTGGAAAGTACGTATCAAATCCCGTCTCTAAATTACAGCAGTGTCGCAGAAATGGCAAAGCTAATGAGGAAAGGTCAAGTCGGTAAACTAAAAAATATGATGACATCAAAGGAGGATACTGGAGTGTTTACGAAAAAAATGCAGAAACTCAGTGCGGACAAGATAGAAAATTATGAGGCCACTTTGTTGGCAACAGGTATTTGCTAAAATAAGTTTTTTTTAAACATTTACGAGTTATGTGAGTCACGTTTTATGCTGGGTCGTACCTGAGTAATCCTTATAATCATTTCGATTCGATAAGGGTGGGTAGTTGTACAAGTTTCTCGGAGTGTAATTGATACATTCCAAATGTGATCGGGGCTACTTAATAAATGTAGTGCTAAGAAACCTCTTGTGCTTCAATGGGTCTTGTTGAAACTTATTGTCCGCTGAACGGCAATACTTATGTATTCATAATTATGCAGCAGTGTCACTAGCATAATAATGAATGACCCACGCAGTATTCTGGTCGGGCAACGCGCTAAGTGTGTGAAGTCGACTCAGGTAGTCCCAATTTTTAGTAATACTTAATTATGATGGTTAATTGGTTAACATCTTTTTAAAGGTGACGAAAAATTGTCAATGTCGATCTTGGAAGGGAAACTAATTGAAACCTCTGACGTTCACGTAATTAAGGATTGCTTGACAAAGTTGGGAAGATTGACTAGAGGAGCTGGTAGTGCAAATATGCTGTACACAAAGCTCTTTAGTGGATGGGAACTTCCAATTCCAGTTCATCATGCGATTTTAAATATTCCTCCGGGTCCATTTTTGGATTATATATATGTTCTTGTTGCTAAATCTAGACAGCTGCTCACCATAAACGTATGTCATTTAATTATCGTGATATCCTGAAACTAACTTATGGGTTTTGATATCCTAAATTGTTTTGATTTACGTTGACACATTGTTTTGGTTTTATAGATGTTTGACGCATCACGGGAAATGCTTGTAGCTGCGTCTCTTGATTTAGGTCAGTCGAGTAGTTCATTGTCTGACTTGAGTTCAAGAAAAAAGTTCACGTTTCACTAACAAATTTAAAATGATATTATATAATAGGTGCAACGCTAAAAAATTCACTTCGTCCTGGAACTGGAGTAGGAGTTGGCCCATTCTTTTTTAACATTAGCAAACTTACAAAAATGTTGGAGTGGGAAATACTTCTCATCGACATAAATCAATTTTTTGCGGACCAATATTCGGAAGTAAGGAATAAATCAACGGAACTAGTAAAAAGATGCAAAGACTGTTTAGATTATCTCCGTGATCAAAAAAATGAAATTAATCCTCGCTCCGAAATTGTGGAAAACATTCTTATTGTACTGATTAACATCGGTGAGTACAACATGGTAATTCACCATGATCCAACACAAAATCAACGATATCCATTTTTGGACTTCCTGACATTGCTTGCCAGGGTTTGTCATGACCTTTTCGTGGATAGAAAGGATACATCCTCAAATTTTAGAGAGCTATGGAGTGCTGGTATTTGATATTTTTAATATTGTAAAATCATTTAATACACAGTATATATCATATAAGCAACGGTGAAAACACAGCATGCCGCTTTGTATCTTTATAGTTTTGCCATTATTTTCGTCGTACAATACTCTTACTGGTACGGTGATGGTTGGGTCAATGATGTCTGGAAATCCAAAAAAGTTATCGTCAAGTTCTATGGCTTCCAGTAAACCAGCAATTCTCTCCAATCGACATCTACTTATGTGGGTTATTGATCGGTCATGTTCACAAAGTCTTATTTCCGTATGGGTCTCATTACTTGCAAGGCTACACAATCATATTTTAGATGATGTGGGTTTACAGATACTCACAGAATATCTTCATATCTGGCCCAACATACTTGATGAGTAAGTTCCTTGATATTCTAGTAGAATGCAGTAGTGAATTTAAAAAAACATTATTTTGTCACATGTGCATGTCAGTAATTTCAATGTTTGATGTTTACATTTGTAGCGTTACAGCTAGTGCAGCTGCTGGTCTACCCGATAATAAAGTTAGTCGTGTCGCAGGCAGCTCTAAACTTAACAGCCGTCATATTCGAGACTTTCTGTTTCACCTATTAGAGAAAGCTCTCATGTGTACAACTGGAAATGATATGATTTCATGGTTGAGGTGCTTGGGTGATGTACACCTAGCTGCAAGCGTTCCAGCAGCTGCTATGAAGTGTTATTTAGAATATCTCTCAATTGGAACAGAGTTTTTTGAGAAGCACAATTCAACTTTCTGGGGGGACATTAACTTGTTTAAACGAATGATCAAATGTTGTGAACTCATGGGTGCCCATACTCAGGTATGGTCCATTCCATTTTTATACAAGTTTGGTGAATTCCTTAGAGTATAATCTTTTACCAATCTGTATCTGATTGTTTCTCTCAGGCTGTGATTTTATGTCAATTTCTAACCGAAGTGGATTATTCGATGGCATTTGGTAAAGCCCAAGAAAAAGTTACGTCCGACGCTTCTGATGCTTTGTACGGCTTCATTTGGGATTTGACAATTTTAGAATTTCTCATCAACTTGCACAGTAAAAGAAATGAGACCAGTAAACGACAAGAAGCTGTAAGGTTTAAATTTGTGAAACAACTTTACTGTTTTTCTCGTGTACAGTATTGTCACCAATTTAACAATATTCACAAAATAATGAAATGCATATATAACTTAACTATTTAACAGATAAAAGTGATGGGACTGTTGGAGCTCAATTCTAACAACAATGAAGAAATACAGAGAGAATCTATGTATCTACGGAAGTCGCAGTTTTTACGAACTTTAGCCAAACAGTACGTGTTTCAGTAATGTACTATTGGTCATTTTTGTATAAAATATGTGTAATTTTGTAAGATAGCTTAAGAGTACATCTGTTACGTATTACACCCTACACAGTTCATTAAAAGTCATACTTGCAGTGATCCTAAACATTTAATGAATGATATCTAAATCAATGTCGTTTAAAAACGTGTCTGTTTTCCAAGATTTAGTCTTTTCTTCTCTAATCTGACGAGCAAATTTGTGTATCTCATTTAAAAGATTTTCTTCCTCTATAAAGGCTCCAGATAAAATACTTGAATGCAAAACTTGTGTTATCGTTGGCCTCATCCAGTCAGAATCATCGTCGTCAAAAGACAAACTTTTCGGATTTACTTCATCTTGTTGATAGCTAACCGAAGAAAGGTCTAGTTCTGGACATGACTTTTTTATTGCGTTATACTTTTTCAAGTATGGCTCCATCGATTTCGACTGTTCTTTTTCTTCGTTAATTTGTGACAACAAACTTTTTATGTTTTGTAGCAGGTCAGTTTGACCTTGACTTGCTTTTTGTCGAATTTCTTCACCAAAGCTGCGCCCAACATCACTCCTGTAGTCAGGTTTATGTACTTTAAAATGAGTACTGTTTGCAAGAGATAATAATATTTCCGACTTCCGTTTCTCTCCAGTATTCGGTGAGACATTTGTCACGGTTGAAATGTTTCTAGGTCCACAAAACGCTTCCAAAACCTGACGATTTGTTCGGGTGTATGGATTGACCGCGGGAAATTCCCACATTTGTTGTAATTTTTTATCACTGAGATCTGCATCTGCTTCCATTCGTGGCACCTTGACCACAGCTGGTTCTTCACTACATAAATCGTTTGATCTTCGTTTGGGCCTTGGGATGGACATTGAATCATTCTCGGCGACAGAAAGCAAGTCAGCTTTGTTTATGGAGGGCTGAACAAGGCTGTTTCCACAAAAGGCTCGAAAGACATCTTTTCTTGACATAGCATACGAGTTAATAACGGGAAAGTTCCACAGCTCTTCTCGCCGTTTCTCTTCCTCCCGTTCTCGTTCCACTATTTTCGTTCTTGTGAATCGCTTCCACCTTTCTAAGACAAATCTCGCGCGAAGTCTTTGGAAGATTCGTTGTAACGTTCGGAGTAACCGATTGCTATGATTTAAAAATAAATAAATGTCAATATTAAATAAAAGAACAGTGAATTCAGTGGCAAGTTACGAATAACATTTTTTACTTACTGTTGTTCCTTTGCGTGATGGATTTCTGTACTGGCTGACAAGTCAACGTGTTTTAAAATGCTTTCGTTAATAAGAGATGTTACAGTTTTTTGTGACACAGTATTAACAATGTTACACTGTCTGATTCGCATAGAAGTCTGAGCACTCAGCATCATATCCACGTGTTGTGATATCATCTAGAAGCAAGCAAATTTTTTATAGAACATACGCAATTTATCCAAATTGTACATGCAAAAGACATGCGAGTTGATTACTTTTTCAACATATTCCGTTGCTAATTTCGTTGCAATTTCTTGATGTAATCGTTTTTTAACGGTTTTTTCTTGAATCCTTTTAGCTTCTTCCAATCGAGCCTTTGACAGGTTTACAACATCCTGTTTCACAGATTCGTCTATTAATTCAGACGTAACAGCTTGACAAACGGATTCTATCTGTCTTTGTGGCTTCGGGGGCTGTATAAGCTCCTTCTTTTTAGCTTGTGAAAAGACACCTCCATGTGAAAATCCAATACTAAAAGCTGACTGTATCACAGGTTTATTAATTCTTCCAGCTCCACTGGGTTCTGGTGGTACAAACGCTTCTGCTCTGGAGTCATGAGATCCAATAATATCGCCAGATATAAGCTGGCAATTTTCATTAAAACTGCTATGAGGTTTACGATTTACAAAATCTATACTTGGAAGAGGTCCTCCATTAATGGCTTCAGCAACCTGTACAAAGAGGTACCTTGATTTAATTTTTACGTTTCATTACTAGACATTGCCCTACATTATAATTTTAACTTACACTTGTCTGAAGTTTTGAATCAATCAAATGAGCCTCTCGATAAATCGAGGGAAAATCCGGTAAATAAAACAACTTCCTTGCCAATGTCAACTTGTTTTCGTCAATATCACATTGAATACCATGGGCTTCACACAAATATTTGAAAGATTGTACTGCCGATCCATAGCCAAGCATTCTTTGTAATGTAGACATCAGCATCTGATTGAGAGAAAACATTCATGTTATGATTCCGTTATATTTTAACATAGTTTAATAGGTTAATACGTTAATATTTACCACAGTTTCGAATTTCGGCAATGTACAATGTGCCTTGATAAAACATCGCAACGCTAATGAGCGAACTTGAAAAAAATAACGATGTAATATGCAGGAGGTCATGTAGGGCAAGCTTTCCACTGTCTTGAAAAAGGCAACAAAGTTCTTTGTGTAAATACTGTGATGTAGCTTTAATGCTATTTGCACTTGGTTTGAGTTTAGAATCCAACTTGGTAGTTGTTGAGCATTATAAAGTGCATCGCCCTCATTCAGATTCATCATTATTTGATAAGCCCGAAATTCAGGCTCACTTGGACACGTCACTTGTCGGCGACGTAGATCTTCGTACAGATGCTCCAAACTTTGCAGACATTTCATTAAATTTTCATCGTTTAGTTTGGGGTCAAATGAATGTACATCTAGTTCACAAAGACGAGATGCACAGTGTATATGAAACCGTGCACACTTTTCATACAGAGAAACGGCAGTTTGATCAATGATTTGTTGCTGTGTGATGTCCTTTCGAATACTTCGTGTACGATCCCATAGAAAATTGTACCAATCACTCAAATTTTCGTCAGGGTTATCCCCTAATGGTACCATATAGTGTAGAAGATAGTCCATGGTAAAATCTAGTGTTGGTCCCGGTCGTAATTCATGTGGTAATGGCTCCTCTTGGTCGGCCGAGCTTCTGGAGTACACTTTTATAGCCTTATGATGATCCACCACGTGGTCCTTTATAAATGTGTTACAATTTATTCCAATTTTTCAGACGCATTATAAAATAGTAATAAAATAAATAATTGTTTTTTTTAATCACCTGTCCAGGCAACATTTCATATGGTAGCAACTGCCTTTGAAATTGTCGCATATATCTTTCCTTTTCGGGACACATATCTGGACACGTTCCAATTAATTTGGTTGCTTGTTCTACATTTACTTTGGTTCTTGGCATACCTATGTTTAACGGATAATATTATTTAGTTAGGACATCATTTTATAAAATTAGGTTAATCTGTGTCATATGATAAAATGATTTCATTACGTGATCGAATAATTTTATCTCGTGCTTCCAATATCCTGTATCTTTCTTCGACCGTATTAGACCTTTTCGAAAACAATTCTTGTGCCTCTGGTGTATCAGGTGTAAATGATAACAACAATGGATTTGGACCCGGGGTGTCTTTGGGAACTGTCACAGGAGGCGGAGGTACTTTGGCTGATGACGTCGTCACACTTCCTCCACCTTTTTTATTCACAGGTATGCTTGTGGTACCACTGCTGCTACCGCCAGTAAACGCTTGTTTCAACCCAGAAAAGATAGATGGCTTATTCTCGGTATTGGTGCTTCCCGAACTGCTTAGTCCAGATAAACTAGAGCTTGACAATGTTTTTATTGGACCCAATGATGAAAACAAACTAAACTGAAATGACTTTGGCTTTTCGGATTCCGTTTTTTCTTCTTTTTCTGGAGGGAGAACAGTAGAGCTTGACTTTGCTTTAGACTTTTCACTGACGGTATCAGAGCTTTTTTCAGATTTAGCAGATGGTACTCCAAACCCTGACGCAGTTGTGGAGGTACCAGCAAAAATTTTGGACATATTGTTTCCACTAAGCTGGATTCCAAATGAAGATGATGAAAATGGCTTAGGTGCATTCCCCAATGAAAACGGTGATGTAAATGGTAATTTGAATAAAGATGAAGAGGGCCCTGCTGTACTACTACTCTGGGCAGTGTTTGTTGATGGCAGTTTAAATAAAAACTCTTCTTTCTTGGAAGATGTAGGCACTTCTTCTGTACGTTTTAATGGGCTTTCATAAACATCATTATCTTCTTGATTTGTATCATTGTTTTCTTCTCTCTCTTCATCCTCTTCATCTTCATCATCTTGAATTTCGCCTTCTTCTTCGGTTGAAACCTCGGCTGTATCTTGAGTGTCTGCTTCGCCTTCCGCTAAAACACTCTCTTCCTCAACGATTTCTTGGTCTTGATCGTCCAAATATTCAGATGCATCATCATCATACAAGATTGCATCCTCAGTTGTTTCATCAACAATGTCCAATGTTGAAGTTTCAACTTCCGCTGGACTGCCAATGGATGGACCATCTGCTGGACTGTGTGTTGCTGCATTTTCGTGTTCATCACTTTCATCTGGAGCATTTGCCAGCTGTTTATTATCTTCATCGTCATCGGGCAAATTTATTTCAGACGATGTACACGCCGATTTCTGCAACTGACTAGACCCATCCGCATTTTCATCCAAACCACTAGACTCAATTTGAGCTTCTGAAGTTTTTTCCTCCAATGGTACTTTGGAAGCAACAGGTACAATTTTTCTCCTGTCCAAACACAGCTTGTTGCGCGGTGGTAACGCAAAAGGGTTTCTAGTTACAACAGTGCTTGATTTTCCTGCTTTGTCCCCGAAAGAAGGTTTCTTCCTCAAAAACGGAGATGGCCGTGATATTTTCACAGACGCTCTCAGGGGGCTTTGGTGCACAGAAAATGAGCTGGAACTACTGGAAGGACGAGACTCAGTTGATTCCAAGTTAGTAATAGAGTGTTCTGATGCTTTAGCTGATACCTTTGAGGTATGGCCAAACGAAGATGAAGAGTCTCTGGCAAGTGACGAAGTTTGATTACTACTACTGCTTGCAGGACTGTTAAATGTTCTGATAATTTTTCTCCTAGTGACAACTCGTGAAGTTGTTGGTACTGGTACAGGAATTGGGGCTTCCACTTTAGGTCCCAAATCCCCAATAGCTCGATTGTAAATTTTCAGCGGAGGTGCTTCCGGTTTGATTTTGGTGCCATGTTTAGCCGCTTTTTCTGCTTCTTCCTATTGATTTTTTACAAAATGACAAAATGTAATGTAACATGTTAAAAAATAAAAATGTTGTAAAAAAAATTGAAAGTTTCACTAACACTTAAGTTTTACTTACAGCAGTGCTAAAATGTATTACTGCATATTTCTTCGATACACTGCATGCCAATCGTTCCACCGTTCCATACTGTTCGAAATGACATTTCAGAATGTCACGATTGATGAATTCTGTGGGCATGTCTACTATAACGACTGACCTCTTTTTCGTTGAATCATTGTCGTTTTTGTCGGGTACAGATGCCATGTCGGTCGATATATTGTTAGTACGGGGTGACCTTATGGATGAGCTCCTCTTGGGAAGAGTTTAATGGCATATATAATACACTTTAAACTATATGCTTGGAAAACAGATAAAATATGTTTGGATTTATAAAAAAAATTGTGTAGGTATATATTTTGCATTCATCGTGAACAGTTCCGTTTCCTTTACAAACGAGCTAGCTACACCTTGAACCTTGCTGGCAAATGACATATGATTTACACGGGCAAATATTTTATATCCCACAATATTTCATGCAACTAATTTTCGAAATTTTCTAAATATTGTGGTGCTTGCTGTTTTGAATATTAGACACTTACTAAAAATACGTGTATTTTAATGTTACTCTTTACCACCAACCGTATTATTTAAGTGGTGACACCGATGCAGCAAAAAGTGAGTTCATGCACATAAAATTTTTGATACATATACTAATTTTAAATGATAGATGTAATGAATGCCAAAGCTGGAGTAAATCGATTATTATTTATTTAGCCCAGCCAAAGTCAGCTGCTGCTCGGAATCAATCGGAATTGCTACTGCTACAACAGCTACAAGCTACAACGAACCAGAGCTGGGCATCCCACCGGTGGCCTTAGGCCACCGGCCACCGGCCACCG
>JAHZNB010007479.1:0-19772 GCA_027744295.1 Callyntrura guangdongensis | reverse complement strand
GTCCTTCAGGAATAGCGACGGTTGCTGTGGCTGGAGGTCGCCTGGATCCTCCGCTACGTACGTGAGGTGTCGGTCAGTCCTGACGGCCTCTTTCATCAACTTCTGCATGGGGGCGCTACTGGAAGCGATTCCTTTACACTCTGGTCCTCCTGCTGTCAGCGGCGTTCGTGTGCTCTTACAATTGGGCTTGAAGGATCTGGCCGCCTGCTTGGGGTATCCCTCGTGCTCGTGGCCATGGAGTGGAAACAACGGACTTCTGCCGGGAAGGAACCTTGGATACTGAAACATCGGCTAATCGTATTCGGGGGTGAGTTGGATCTTCAAAATCACCACCTCGTCCTCGTCGTGGATGGTGGGTGTCTTATGGAGCGCTGTGGCTTGCATCCTTTTCTATGTGCGGTGAAGCACACTTGTCTCGGCCATGTCAAAATCTCAAAGGCGAATATTTTGACAGATGAGGGTATCTAGGTGGCCTATGAGAACTCGGTGTGGGCTTTTAGATCCACTTCGTTTCTTTTCGATCGGTTTGCACATTACAAAGTTACGCCGCGAAGAAGTTAGAACCTAACACAAAAGTTACAGTTGCTGTGTTAAAGGGGTATTTAAATGTGGGAAGTTGAAACCCACTAGAAGTCCGGGCTGCGTAGCTGAAAAGTTTGCGAACGATCGTAATGCAACAAAGTGCATCTAAAAGCCCTTAACGAGTTCTCCTATGTCACCTGGACACATATTTTTAACCCCACATCGGCCAAAAAAATGGCCATCGAGATTATCGATTTAACATGGATCACATGCTAGCGTCCAACGTTATTTGTAGGACTGTAGATACACGGCTTTACGATACAATGCAAGCGGAGCTCATTTATGGCCACTTATGATTTACATAAGAATACATTACAAAACGTTCTTGGTGTTCATTTCGGTTGATAGTTAAAACAAAAGCAATGATTTACTACCAAAATCTTTTCAACATATAGAAGGATACATTTTGCAGCTATTTTGATACCTGGAACCGTCTGGGTACTCGTAAGTTTCATTGTACACATAATTACTGCACGAAAAACATTTTGGGGACGGCTGGACGGAAGAACCAGACATGGCGATTAATTTTATAAAGGGTCTTACAAAATCCTTAACAAGCAGGCGCACATTAAATTGTCACTAAATTTGTGAAGTTTCTACAATGAGCGGCCGTCAAATAACTTCATTAGCTAAAAAATATTCAGCGACCTATTTATTAATCAGATGAAGAGAAACGTCGTAAACATGTGGTCGATTAGTCGGCTCACAACATGGTAGGGTAATTCGGCTCACGGCATGGTCGAGTGGTCGGCTCACGGCATGGTCGAGTGGTCGGCTAACGGCATGGTCGGATGGTCGGCTAACGGCGTGGTCGGGTAGTCGGCTCTTGGCACGGCGCCCAAAATAATGAGAAACCAACAGTTAAATGAAGGAAGGAGAAAACTTTGACTATTTCGAATCCACTCCTTTTTACTTATGCGGTTGGCTTTACAGATTACAGTACTTCCAACCCCGGTTTGTCATGATAATTGAGATTAGGCAAGTCGACTTACGGTGGTATGTGTAATGGCAGATCATTGTCTGATATTGACACAGAGGTCAAATCAAAAAAATTAACCTTACCGCGCTGTAATTATCACTTTGGTAAATCTAATGCATTTTCTCAACGCGCGATCATACATACCATGAGTGAAACTTAAATTCGCCTGGGTCATTCGATCATATGATGTTGTTCAAAAGATCGTATTGCAAGTTAAATAATCATTTTGAATCTGCTAGTTGCTTTCACCGTTACATTGTTTAAATTTAAGATTTGGCCATGATCCGGCATTACACATACCACACTTAGAGTAGCGTATGGAATCTTATGTATGCTTATGGAATTAGTCTCGACGTCAGAAGCTGAAAAGAAAAATGATTCGAAAACAAGGAATGTTTGTGGAGGAAGATAACACCAAATTACTGTCCGGTCTTGAAGAGCAGAACGAGAAATTTATGACAAGTAGAAATTTCTTGTCACATGTTTCATTTTCTTTCAAATGTCGGTTTCTCACGACAAAATTAAAGGAGACTTTGCGAGTACATACAGTCAAAATGCGATTTTATCGAGTCATGAAAAATCCGGGTTGTGACATGCTGAAATTCGGGTGGTGGCATGCTGAAATTCTGGTTGTGGCTTTTATTTCTCTCTCACGGGAGTACGCGTGCAGCAGCTGCAGAATCTGCCTTTGTTATTGCTTCTTCGAAGAAACTAAAATATAACATACTGATTTCTTAATTTACGTTAAATTATGGAATATCCTCCTCATAACTGTTACCGTTAGTAGTTCTGCTTTTTTAAATAAGTTTAATTTAAAAAACAAATTTATAATGGAAATAAAGGTACCATCGATGTGTATTGTATTAACGCTGTTCTATTATATTTTTTCAGTATTCTCAGTTATTATTGACATTTCTGGAAGCAATGGATTTTCAAGCGAATTTGAAGGAAAGCAGCAGTCATGCATACTATGTGCACCAATCAATGCCTTAATTTTTTAAAATATTCAATCCGAGTTGTTCCTGTGTCAGGGTCCGTATATGCGAAGTTTTCTTTATCATAGCCATGTGATTGATTACTATTTATTTAAAGGAGACAGGAATCCGAAGAAACGCTTTAGGATTAACACCGTCCAGGAAAATTCATAGTCGTTTCGTTTAATAAATAAAACGGATGATGACTTGCTTTTAAAGGTACTTAGGACGCATAGTAATTTTGTACTGCTAATAAATCCACGACCTGTCCAGCCCATTCCAGAAGCCGTAGTAGAGTAAGTTGACACTCAACCTTTAAATGTGTTATTCGTCGATAGACATTTAAACAAGGACACCAGTTAATTTAGAAGGCTAAAGACCTATACACTTACATAAGTTAGTTTTATTTATTGATTCATTTTTCTATATCAACAGATTCCTTGCTGCTAATAGAGGTAAAATTCTTCAGCCTAATAACAACAACGATGAACAACGCAATCAATAATTACATTGTCCGATCCTTTCCACAGGGTAATGCACCCACAGCGTTTCTTCGATGCCAATTAGTAATATATTTGCCAAGTAGTTACCAAAATGGTCCGTTTGGTGAAATCTCCACATAAGACAAACACACTCAAAAACTTTTAAAACTACACGAGTGGGAACCAGATAATGAAGTTTACAACCCAGAAGATGAATAAAATGAAGAAGAGGAAGTAATAACTATGACGTTTGAAGATGGGCTAAAATTAGTTGTTGACCCAATCAACAATTATTATTATTTCCAATTTATAAAAACCCAACTAGTACAACTATTATCGTCAGCCAATCAAATAAAAGAGTCACTCTCATTGTATAAGCGAAATCTGAAATTAACAAAAGCGTTGGAACTACTGACAGAGTAAGTAACTCTATATTCTATTGAAACAGGCTATTTAATTTACAACTATACTTAGTCGTATGTATGTCTAATCACTAATATCTTTCATTTGTAAATCAACAGGGCTTTCACCGATCGAATAGAACATTAAAATGCATTCCAAATGGTGTCACCAACCTACATGCCACCATTGGGACGTAATGTGTATTGATCCATTTAGTTACTAATTTCCCTCCCAAAAATAAATTCAACCGTATTTAAGCATAAGAGCTTTAAGCAACAATATGATAATCTTGAATGAATTTGGTTAAATAAATAATAATGTTAGATCCGTTTATTACATTTCACAAAAAAGACGAACATAATACATTCTTGGAGTGCATAATGGTGTGGTTTAACCCATTTTGATCCATGTCACCAGTTCGAGTCTTGGTAGACTGGACGCTTCAGTGCCACAGGCTTTGTGGGTGCTCACACATCGCAAAAGGGGTTCTTACCCTACCCTGGTCTAGTCTAATAATTTGTATTCAACCTATGGCTAGCACACACAGCACTTAAGCGTTTCGGTTAGCATCTCTGGAGTTTACCTGTGTAAATTCATTTAAGTCTTTGCTTAAATTCAAACGATCGCTTATCGCCCGGCTTACAATGCCAATGGGTGCTACACATGACCACAAAAGGGGTTTCTACCCTAATCTGAGCAGGTAAACTGGCTTGTCGACTTTTATCAGCTAGCAACGACCAAAGAGGCAACTTCTCCAGGATTGCTCAACTTGTATGGTTAGGTGTGTTACAACGTTTTGTGTATATTATGCTTGGGGTGAAGTGGGCTAAAAGCCATTTTTGCGGCCGGGTGTAGCACCCATAAAATCGACGCTATATTACATTGCGCAACCTTTCTCTGTCTGTCTGTAAGTCTGCTCTGATGTACTCAGTAAGAGTAAGTCCGGTGGCTTGGCATAGCACCTTGTAGAGTTCAGGGATGCCTCAGATTCTGTTGACATGTCCACACCTGCAGGTGCAACACTCCAGCAATCTCTCCACCTACACATGTGAGCTAAGTTAAAGTTCTAAAGCCGTGTACAAGAAATTGGTAATAGACCTGTTTCAAATAAAAACTTTGTAAAATGTAGTGTAGGCACATGTAGTGTAGTGTAGTATTGGCGTTAAAGTGTGCCAATTTAGTTTTAAGGTTTGACCCCCATTTGACCCCAAGGGTTCACCCAAAATGCCCATCTTCGAACTCATCCAAGCTATTGGCCATATCTATCGATTGGCGAAACCAGAATTTCAAAATTTTTCCCCTTTAAGAGTTATCGCGGATCCGCCGGACGGCCGGACGGGCACGATGGAGGAAAATTATATAGTCACATTATACATGTGCCTAAATAACTGTACTCCTACATTCCGATCAACCCCTTGCTAGCACGCAGCATACAGCACTTAAGCGTCTGGGTTAGTATCTCTGGAGAAGTTGCGTCTTTGTTGACTGATAATCGAGTAAAGGCCACTCGCCCCTGCTCAGAGTAGGGTAAAAAACCCTTTGGCGATGTGTGAAGCACCCACGAAGCCTGTGGCACTGAAGCGTCCCATCTAACAAGACTCAAAGCAGATCACAGCAGAGCGAGATGCTCAAGTGTTGTATATGCTAGCAAATGGGTTTCTTCTCCATGGCTTTAGAACTTTAGCTTAGCTTAATTGCGCAGCTTAAGAGATTGTTGGAGTGTTGCAGCTGCAGATGTGGACATGTAGACAGAATCTCAGCAATCCCTGAACTCTACAGAGTGCCTGCAGAATGCTCTGGAGAAGTTCTCATCCTTGGACGTTGCTGGCGGGGTTTAATCCCCTTTTGGGATGGGGTAAGTAGGTCTTTGATCAGCGCCTGACAAGCTAGATTTAGTCAGAGAAGAGGGCGGTTTAACTCACCCTTGGTTTTTGTAATATCTCTGGGGTGTGCTAACTGCGGAAACAGTAACGACTGGAGAAGCGCTTTCGCCCTGTTAATAGCTAATTTAAGAGACTGTCTCACAATGACTACAAGCGTGTCGGTTCAAGCATCTACCCGAGAGAGGGTCAAAAAGGTAACCTACCTAGTACCTGCTCCAGATCATTGTTCATTGTAACCTGAGAGCAAAATGCAACCATCTCCCAGTACTCAGAATTACACACACAACTCGTTGAAAACGTGGTGTATCACCAAAGAGTCTTACTGAAGTATTATCTAGTTAGAAAGAAAATCGGAATTTGGAAATCGGCGTTCGTTTAAATGATCTAGCAATGTCTAGCATAATCCTTTGAAATTGTGGGAATCAGTCCTGACAAAATACACATCATCAAGTGTTGTGGTTGTACATGGTAAAAATGGTCTTGACAATTGCGTTTGAATTCAGCCATAACTGCTGTCTAAGGAGAGGAAATTCATTAATCCCTGCAATAGAGAAGGGAAGAAGCCTGGCGATCAAGTATCATGACTTCCACACTTATCATCAACCACAATAGAAAGGGATTATTAATGACCTCATTAATACGCAAAGAATTAAAATGGCTCCGCTGGAGCAGAAAGATAAACTCCAGAGATGCTAGCAATTGATTAATTAGTTAGAACTACATCCAATTTGACCCATTGTTAGCATACACAGGCGCATCAGCAAAGTCTCTGGTTAGCATCTCTGGAACCAGACCTGAACTAAAGTTCTTGTATGTAGCATGGTATATACTCATGATGGCATTGTGGTATTTACCCACTGTTCACGTTTATTTCTACCCGTATGTGAAGTTGTGTAATGATTTGCATAATAGACACAAAACCATACAAGTTTTGCAACCCTATTCATTATACAAGCTTCAGTTTTACTTCGAGTATGCTATTTTCATTATGATCATCATCGGCATGTGGAGTCCCGTCTACGAAGCATCTCTCAAGAATTCACTCTGTGATGAACTTGTGCAGGTTTAATTGGGCCGCCGGTAGAGCTCCATTACGCTCTAGAGATACATCCAGTACCGATTCGCATGTGCTGATCCTTGTCCTATTTACCTGATCCAAAAAGGGAATTTCGCCCTGCCCTTTTTGCGGTCGGGTGTAGCACTCATTGGAATTGGACGCTGAGCGATAAGCGATCGTATAAATGTATACAAAGGCTTCAATGAAATTACACAGATAAACTCCAGAGATTCTAACCGAGACGCTTAAGTGCATTTCGATCCGCTTTGAGTCTTAATAGATGGGACGCTTTAGTGCCACAGGCTTCGTGGGTGCTTTACCCATCGCAAAAGGTTTTTTACCCTATTCTAAACAGGGGGCAATTAATCTGTAATCTATTATCAGTCAGCAACGTCCAAAGAGGCAACTTTAACAGAGCAAGCACTTAAGCTCCAGAGAGAGAGAGAAAGAGAGAGAGCACAATAAATTGTATCCAACCCATTTGCTAGCATGCACACAACTTAGCCGACTCGATTAGCATCTCTGGAGCTAATCTTACATCTGCGTAGTACTGGGAGTGACCCAGTATTATTTCCCCCCAGTAATGAAAGTGATTGTTGAAGCGAAACCGTAATGCATTACTTTAGTGATGCATCTCTGCAGCAATATAATAGAATTCAATAAAATAAGAATAGCAAAGACCGGGCCCAAAATTAAATTAGCTCATCTTCAAGTCAATAACCAATTCCAGAACCGTGAGTGCTTCACCCATCGCATAAGTGGCATTACTACTATCATGAAACAGTGTTGCAGTTAGAATTTCCGGAGCTCTGCGCTGTGGATTTTGTATTGTGTAATAATATGAGCGATGATTTTGACGGGTCATACACTCACGAGAGGATAAAAGAGTACGTAATTACCATTACATTAGTATACAAGTTACGCTGAATGCTCTGGAGTGAGTACTGGAAGTGTTCTTCTCATAGTGAAATGTAGAATCGTGGGTGTACCTCTCTCGTTGACGCATTTATAGAGTCTTATCATCAGGATACACTAACTAACATGTTATGTTGACGTGGAGATGTTGGACTGTTGACTCTCTCCACAGGCCACAACAACCTGTAGCCGCTGACCGGAGTGGGGTAAAAACCCTTTTTGCGTTCGGGTGTGGCACCCATCTGTAACATTTCTCATTTTTGAGGAGCCTGCAGAGATTATAAAAGGGTCTTAGGATGAAAGCAAGTTAATTTAATGTTAGTTTCGTTTCGTTTCGTTTAAAGTTAATTTTAAAATTGATGATGTAGCGGCGTATTTTGCTACACAACTAGCTTCACAACTAGCAATGATACTAAATCAGTATCAATGCTACTTTCTGCGTAATATTAAGTAAACATTACTCGTTTTAAAGTGCCTGCAGAAAGGTCTGGGGAGAGAAGCGAGTTAATGAAATGTGAGGTTTGCTGGTTTATGCTAACCTTGATAATATCGCTGAGTATTGTCCTAATGCAGACATATATAAAGCTACATAATCATCAATGATACTAGTAAGATGAAGCTTTTTCTGAATAAATAGCAGTGACTCTGAAAAATGCATCTATTGTTTTATTTGCTACCTATTTTGAACGAGCGGCTATTTGCTTCAAACCGCTGCTTCTAAGTTTTAGATTGGGGAAACGATTTTTTTAAAATCTTACACAGGATCAGTGCTGTTTATATATCTCTGCTTATGTTTGAATTAGCACAATACGTAGCAATATTGTCAAGGTTAGAATTAACCTGCGAACCTCAAATTACATTAACTCGATTTCCTCCTGAGACCCTTTTATAATCTCTGCAGGCTCCTCAAAAACGAGAAATGATCACCTTTTAAAACGCTGAATGCAGCAATGATACTGATTTAGTATTAATGCGGATTATCTAGCTTTATTTATAATTACATTAGCAAAATCAGCAGCGATGTCATCAAGGTTGAAACTCTCTTAAGGTGAAATGTAGAAATAGCTACATAATAGAAATAGGTGAAGTAAAATGATAAAAATGAACACAGGCACTGTGAAAGTGTGTGGGCATGCAGCGTGTTGCTTTGAAGCGTTTTGAGGTACCTGCTGCTACATCATCAATGTTAAAATTAACTTGCAAACTTCACATTTATTTAACTTGCTTTCCTCCTGAGAACTTTTTATAATCTTTTCAGGCACCTCAAAACGAGAAATGTTCACCTTTTAATACGCAGAAAGTAGCAAGTATACTGATATAGCACTATTGCTAGAATTGAGAAAATGTACCTATATAAAAGGGAAAATTTTTCTTGGCATAAAAAATTGAAAGAAACGTCCCTCAGATTAGTGGGAATCGGCGAGTACCCAAAACATTAATGAGCCTCAATCGTCCCTGATGTTTTTTGTGTGACGAAAAATTTGTCAGTATTTTTGAGGGATGAATTATTTATCAATACTTTTGAGGGATGAAATATTGATCAATATTTTCAAGAGATAAAAACTAAATCATGTCCTTATTATTCAAATTATATTATATTAAATAAAACAACTAACGTTAAACAGTAATGTACATACTTTATCCTATTACTAGTTACGGGGCAACTAAACGGGATTCCCTTTCTCCTGCGCCGCTTAGCGGTGCAGCATGTCCAAACTAAGCACAAAATATATATATATAAAAGCATAAAGAATGTACTAAATAAATACAATTAACATACGCACGCAAATTACTAAATCAAAACTGTTCTAATTTAGCTTGTTTATAGGGCATGTTTTCAGGTTTCTAATTATCATAACTGCAACGTTTATAACCTTGGTTTTTACACATATGTCTGGAACTAGGATGACGAAGCACATGTAGTATACTTTGAAGAATAGACATACTCTAAAAGGACACAGTTTCCCTTGTTGGTCCTTTAAAAGAACCAAGCGGTTTCATGGTCACAAATGTGTTGTTGGTTGGTAAACTTACATGAGCAACTTGTCAAGAGCTAAACTTATATGAGTAACGGTAAAGTTTATTTATATATATGCTGCTGTACGTAATACGGTATTTTGGATGCTACTCTAAATTTATGGAAATGTGTATCATAACTACATATCACAAAACTAATACTAGCATATGTAACAACCGTTCAATCAAAAACATTCTCATTTTCTGCTTTACTTACCACGCTACAAAAGCATTGTCTGTCATACCGACAATCCAGATATCTAATATTGATTAATGATACAGTTATTTGCACTTTCGTTAAACGTTGCAGAAACTATTAAAGAATTTGCCATTATTCTCTGTTATACTAAATGTGTGCATGTGATAATCAATATCCAATCTATGTCAAAATTTCCAAGGCCATATGACGTTTGTGTTTACAAAATATTCAATTGCCAATACCTTAATGCACTGGCCTTGACTCTTTGTTTCAAATGTGATCAAGTAGCAATCCTCAACGACATGCTTCCTCGTATGGCCACGTACGCCCACTATAATAAATCTGCACATGCAAGGGTATACAGACCATGTAAATACATTTAAACAAATTGTTCTGTTATTCTTTATGTGCTGTTTGTGGTTGTTTTGAAAATATGTGTTATCGAAGAATGACAAATTATTATACAATATATTTGAGACGAGATTAAAAAAATCACAGTATTTTTGAAAAAGAATCAGTGTTGACAAGCTTTTTATACGTCCATTTGAGCAATAGTAAATCTCATTTGAAAATTTTCTGTGTTAGCAGCGGTTACAAATTCCGTATCCCAAAAATGTTGAAAGGACTGGGGAAAATGATGTTGGACAACATTGACTTTTCTGGCTACGAAAGTGTACAACTGAAAAAAATTCAGAAACTGTGTGTGCAACCGAGACTCGTTTCATTGTTTCATACCCAGTGACCCTCCGCCTTGAGTGAAAAAGTATTTTCCTTTTCAGGGGAAGACTTCTCGATTAAACGTGCGAGTACTGGCGTCACTTACTTACAAATGCCAAGGAAAGATTTTCAGCCTGCGAGAAAAGAAAATCCTTAAGGATAACATGGGTGTGCCAGTGTTGAATTTTACGGAACAATTGATGACTTTAAGACTGACACGGATAAGCCGGAAACAGCCCAAGCTACCAAATTTGCCAATTCCGAACAAAGTACACCTTTGTGAAATGTAAAATGTCAACCGATTTTCGCGACGTGACCACTGGGCGTATGCAGCAGGTTGTCCTAAAAGGGGATTGGCGTGACAAGCGGGCAGTAGTCTACATGGGCGAGCCAAAGCATGGAGGTGTCCCAATTGCCAAAACTTACCGTCAACACACACTAAAGGGTATGTTGGCTGGAACCGACGATTACTATTTGAATATTGCTTCAGGGGTCGACATCGCTCTCATGGTTACCATGTGCTTTGTTTTGGATGAACACGTTCGGGATAAGAAGTGAGACTAGAAGAAAACATTAATCTAGAATAATATGATGGAACCATAAGATTATTATTATCTGATTTGTATTTAAAAAATTCTTTGTAGTGAAAAAAATTAGAAACCATAAAGACCTACCATTCCATCTCTGTTTAGTTTGATTACGATTTAAGCATAGCTGCAGAACTTGTCCAATGTTCCGAAATAATTGTAGGAATGTAGCAAGTATGCACCAGGCGCGGAGCTAGATTAAGAAATACGGTGAGATGGTGTTTCACGCCGAAACAAACACACACAAAAACAAAACACAGAAAATTTTCTTCACCGTTTTCGATTGGTGTGCCATTTTATTAAACTCTTGGGGTCAAATATCACCATATTTTCTGGCTAATGTGTCCAAATTTGTAGTTTTAAGTGCTGCGTTCATGTTTCCAACAAAAGACCTCAAAACTCGACAAATCTGTAAAAAATAAGGCCCATAATGTCGCCCTCAATTTTATATTTTTAAAAATTATTACGATGTGGATTATAATACTGAGAACATAAAAATGCAATCTTTTGGTCTGCCTTCTAAAGTTTTCAATAATAATAATAATCATCATCGTCATTTTTGTTTCCTGATCTCCGGATATGGTTCGAATGTTCAAACAAATTTCTACAAGCTTACATTTACTATTAAGTAAAATAGTTATATTTTTTCAATTGTTGTCACCATTTCCACAAAACTTTATTAAATTGACTTCGTCAGGTCATTGTTATTTCAATCACAATTTAAATTAATGGCAAGGGTACATACCTACAAATATTGTCAAGATTGGCATGTAAGATGTATGTATATCAACAGTGTAAGGGAAATTAAGTTTGGCGTGAAATAAATGATAAAGTAAATTTCCCTGGTAAGATAGGTCCATATAAACAATCATTAACAAAAAAAGAATTCATATAACGAAAATATTACGGTATAGACTTAGTATTTTTTCTGTCAATATATACAGTTGAAGGTAATAACTAGCTCCTTAGCCAGTAATAGTAAATGTTTTACCAACTGTACAGGAAATAGTTGGGTAGTTTGTAGTTTGGAATGTAGGCAAGTTCATACAGACTACAAGAACAATTTTACTGCGTTTCTTGTTGCAGAATTTCGTAAACAAATTACAATTTTTGCGCACTACACAACTCCAAGAATATTATATACCTAACAGCTTTAAAAGAGTTGATGTATACAAAAAATCTTTTTGTTGAATTCCTCACCCACCACTTGCCCTTTACTTCAAGTTCTGTATGTATATGCATGCTAAGGGATTTATTCTGGTAAAATACGAAACATGGCCTTTGGTGATATTGAATTGAATTTTCAATTGCTTCTGGGATTGTGACTGTAGAGCAGCTATCCAATTGGGTTTCAAAACCTTGTTTTCACAATCTTTTTTGCCTTTGCAATCACTACTCAAAATTCCCTGGCAAACAACAATTTCTGTTCCATTTAATAGGATACTATAAACTCAAAGGCCTTCACTAATTTGGCATACACAAGACTCTTCTTGATGGTGGAGAAAATAAAATCTCTTAAGATTTCAGTGTTCACACTGTACTTGGTATCATCTGAAGTGAGGATGGTGATGGAATTGGCAAAATTAATACGAAAGTAGTCGAATTTTGGCTAAGAGAACTACACACAACCTAACTTAGTAGCGTACTGTGCTTTCTCTCCGTTTTCCTAGAGACTCAAGCCTGTTAAAATTGTCCGTGATAAAGGAACGACTCCAAGTGTACGAATGGACAAATTAGATATTTCAATGGTAGATTATAAAAAAAACTACAACAAGCTGTACAAAAGTGGACAGTAGTATACGCAGTGCGTATGCTCTAGTATTTACATGAAGATTGTGACCAGGGAATTGCTCTGGTCTTTGGTTGTTACGTATGCCTGAGCAGTTGCTGACTTTTTTTTGTAACTCTGCTTTCTTTACACAAATCTTACTTTAGGCTTTGGATAATTTGCTCTGAATCGCAGTGGATATATGGCTCGTTGAGTTGAAGCGATCTTCAAAAGGTATACATTCATATATGGCTATTGTTGTTATTATTATTATCATCATCCAATAATGTACGAATGAAGGCAAAGGAACCCATGAACTGGGCAATAGGCAATAATACATCTTTTCAGCTTGTAAGTACTTGAGATGTCTAGAGAAAGCTCTGCTGCCATTCTCCAATGCCAGTTCAAGTTTCCTACTTGCTATACTACAGCCTCTCGTTATTCAGGTCTCTCACTAACCATCTCGCAATATTTATTCACATAATTTTGACATAAATTGCAGATTCCTCTCTTTGTAAACGTACTTTTTCTCTTCAATAATGACATTCAATTCGATGCAAATTCCCCTTTTTTATTAGTATCATTTCTCGAAGAGAGGAAGAGGGCACATAAAAAGCAGAAATATTCTATCGGTATCGTATATTACATTTGGCGTTACTGCTGGCGAATTGCTTAGAGTAGATGCCTACATACATACTACAACACCCTTTGGTAACTTTTATGTATATCTTTGTCAATCTTAAATGCGCATACGCTTAGGTTACGCAAACATCAAGGAGTCCCTATAATAATACTTTCAGTAGTCAAGTCCAGAAAGGAAAGGAGAGGGAGACAGCCGAGTCATGCATGGCTATTGACTTTCTTCACTTTTTTGTCCTGAATGTTTATCTTTGCAAAGAATCTAAACGAGAAACGGACAGATCTGGTGTAGGCAATCATTCAGAAATGGAAATGTGATTGTTTTACAATATATCAGCAGCGCAACTATTTTATTCTGCCTAAAAAGTACGAAAATTGGGTACATACAGCCAAAACAGTAAAAAAAGGCCGGGGAAGTCATTGAATATTATCCAACAAAAACGAGCGGTATGAAATCAGGAATCTGTCTATTTTGTCTAAGAAAAAATCGTAACAAAAATGTTCTCCAAAAGATCTCGAATTTACCAAGCATAATAAGCTGCAGTTTGTTGGGTCCGTACAGCGAAAATAAAAAGTCATATATTTTTTAAAAGAGGTTCATTGCACCACCATCAGTGATCACAAGTGTTAAAGGAAGAAAAAACAACTTTTCATCAACAGCAAAGCAATATATGCTGAATGAGGATGTCAATAAGTTAAGGGATATCCCTGTCGACTGACAAAAAAAAGTAAAAACGTTATATTATACAGTGTACGTTACACACACATCTGTATTCATGCATCACCCACACTCCACCAATAAATGAAAGGAATGAATACATATTGAAATGCAAAAAAGGAAAATTGTCGTACGAGCGCACCAGTTTCGTCGTTTGTGAAGCTGAAAATGTTAGTAGGTTTGAAGAGAGATGTGGTTGTACAGGGAAAGTTAAATTAAAAATGAAACGAGAGTAAGGACAAGTAACTATGCTTTCATGCGACAGGGAAGAGAAACGTAGACAAAAATGCATCGTAAAATTATATAAATGTTGTTTAAATTGGGTATGAACACGAACACTTTGAAGAATTCATTATTTGAAGGATTTTTGCATGCACAGGGGCACATGCACAATTGTAAGTGTGTGTCCAAGTATAAAATACATTTTTGCCAATTTCACTGAACCTATAAATATGTGTCACTACTAAGTAAGTGTACGTACCTCAAAATTTAAATGAATTCAATTCTACATGCAAATTTGTTGTGCCTCTTTTGCATGCATGCATGCACGCCCAAATCCGCAGTGCAATGCAATTTCAAGCTCAGAGAAGTAGTCCAGGAAAGTTATAAAGGCTAACGAGACGTAAGACGAACACATGCAAAAAATACTTTACTCGCTGCATGGAATTTATGTCGATCACCGCTGTGCTGCAGATTTAAATGTCAGTTACATCACTGGCCCCGTTTACCATCGCTGTACAGACATGGCATCATCATTTCAACTGGATTTCATGTAACATTGCTAGAAATTTAGGTAGTGTTCGGACCAATAGGAAGTTTTTACAAACTCCTTATATAGGAAAGGAGATATCCCAAAAATAGGGAAAATGCGGGGATACTCTTGGATTACGTACACCAATATCTGCGAAACCTACTTTATTCTCTTTAAGTGAAATCGATTGAGGGTTTATGGTCTTCCAACTACTCTTATATTTATATTTGGCTACAGTTTGAAGCGGAAAATCATGAATAATGATATGAATCTCTAGAAAACTGGATTCTTGTACAAGACGCATGATATGAAACCTTCTGCTGCTGCGAGTGACTTCTCCCGTCAACATGGTGAAAGTTGAAGCGGAAGTATTAGTAGCGCCGGCTGATCCTGACAGACATGGTGATGACATACTTAAGTATGTATAAACCTTCTGCTACTGCGAGTGACTTCTCCCGTCAACATGGTGAAAGTTGAAGCGGAAGTATTAGTAGCGCCGGCTGATCCTGACAGACATGGTGATGACATACTTAAGTATGTATGTATGCATCATTTATGTCGCTGATTGTATCTGAGACACAAGATGAAGACACCATTTTAAAAGAAATCTCGTTTATACCCGGCAGAAGTGTCTTTTCATTTCGCCCGACAGTTAAAGGAAGTAGGACTTGCTATATAATCTTCACATTTTTACCAACGTGTCTGGACACTGGACATACACAACAACGTGTGGTTAACGATACGAATGAATTAGGCGGAGAAGCGGGTGAAAGGACGAAATGTGTAAGACATTGTTATAAGAAATCCTTGTGTGAAAAAATCTGTTTAAAAAAATTGGTGTAACGGCAACGATAATAGTAATAATCATCATGTGAATGATCAGTAAAAGAGGCGGTATGACGAGCCGGGTCGGTGGTGTGTGTCGGTAAAACCCAGTTTTATTTATGTACGGTGGTCGGGTAGTCCTTTTTTCTAATAACGGCTGCCTGCTTGCAAGTATGCTATGTAATCTACAAAAATACGACCACCGACGACACTAAACCAACGGCATTTTTCTCCACATACATTTTACTTGAAAAAGAATAGAAACAAGAAAGAATAGAAGGAAGATAGAATACCAGTGGATGTTAGTAGGAGAACGTATGCCTATTGTGATTCTGATAGCAAAAAACTTTGATCAACCACGCCAAAGCTTTCAAGGAAGGTTTTCAAGTCTTATCTACTGATTGTATGTGTGTGTATATGTACATATCATTTAGGCAGGCAACCGAGTACATAAGTGTAGGGCAAAACAACTCTGTATTATTATTTTGTTGTCGAGGTTGTGCGTAATACGTGTAAATGATGATAACTTGGAACTTAAAATGGTTTCCTTCCTTCCCCCGTTATTTACCCTGCGACTGCATTTTGTGTAGTGTGGCGACCGCCTTTCCTTTTCTTAACTGTACTGTTATAACCAAGAGTCTTAAAGATTTGTTCATCAACGCTTCTACTTTTCGATTTTGCTATAGTATATACGATGTATGTGCTTGTATGCCAGATCAAGAAGCTTGTATTCCACCAGAATATGTAACGTATACCACTATATACCATGAACAATCCACTGTGTTGCGAAAAACCATCAGCCAAGAGCTAACGTTTTTTTCTTCTTTCTCTTTAGTTCCCTCTGCACTACCCATGCAGCCAGAAATCGTAGGAGTAGGAGTATCCTTTGATTCTCGAAAAGTTGATTACAATTTGATGGTTGTCAGAGCTCTTCCTCCCTTTATGCTCAATGTTCCATGTTCCGAGTAGTAATTTTTCAAAGAGTTTCTCATCTCTCCCTCTTTCTGTCCCTTTATTCATTTCTTCTCTACTTTTCCTTCGTTTCTGCTGTCGTTTGCCAGCAATTCAACTTTACCACCAAGAAGATATCTCTTTATACGACAATTTCTATGTGAAACGTTGTGCTGCGATACTTGAAATTGTTCATGGTTGCTTCATTATATATAAAAATGGCTGCCAGCAGCTAGTGAGCAGCAAATCTTATGTTTCTTCCTACTTGCACATCGACATCACTCACTTAAGGTTTTTTGTTCTTTGATAATGTTATGCAATGGTGGAGATTGCTGCTAAGTTGTATTATTTATATTTTTGGTGTATTATGAAAAAATAGATTTTTTTTGAGATGGCTGTTGGAGGAACAAAGGATACATAGATTAAAGATTTTTGTCTTTTGTGAGAAAAAAAGACTGCACAAAAAGTCATGGCAGACAATACCTAACAGTATTTGTAAAAGGCAGGCTCGCTCGCACGCACGCGAGGATGTCGACAGCAAATGACTCTCGGAGAACTTCCAGAAAGCTTTTCGAACGCAGTCAAAAGTTTTCGACTATCTAGTGTAGTACGTACTACGTACCATTGACATGTAAAGAAAGCTCTATCCTGATGCTGCTGCCAGAGAGACTCGGCACGCGAAACAGTTGAGTGGTGCATTAATGGAAGATATCATGATCTGTCTTTTGTTCTCGTTCGTAGAGTGAAATAAATTATATTATTAAGTGTAGCAGTTCATTGATGCGGAATACGGATGTAGGTATAAGGGAATATTATCTTTACAAGCTGCCTCAAAGCATTCAAAGCTGTGTTTGAGGAAGACTTTCCTAGATCACTGGGATTGCTTGCTATTGTTTATCAACATTATCTACAGCGCCTTAGTTAGTTTCTAGTCATTAGCAAACTTTCTTAGCGATAAAATGGAAATGGTTTTAGATTGCTCTTATAAGAAGACTTCTTCAAACAAGTGGAAAGAAAATAAGAGGTACAAGTAGGCAGATCAGTATACATAATATTGAGATACGAAACTGATTGAGAAATACTTTTACCTCGTTAAAATCTTGGTTGGAGTTTGGCAAGTTTGAATACTGTATTATTTTGTTTTCCATTCAACTTTGAATAAAAGGACAAATTTTGATTGAAATTCAAAATACTTAAAAATATTGCTTCTGTTTTGTGACTGTAAATGAGCTTTTCACTAATCTACCCACCGACGCAAATAATAAATAAACATGAAGTCAAGGACACAGGGAAGTAGCGAAAGCATGTATTCATTTGAATTATAAAGACATTTTCAGAGCAAGCCATTGGTTACCTCTATAAAAAATTTGATGCAAATCGCTCCATAAATGAGATACACTAATATGACCTCCTAGCCTGTCGAGCTAGGAGGTCAAGCTTTTGTTTGCTTATAAAGGAGGTCATAGGCTACCTGTATACAACGTTTGATGCAAATCGCCACAAAATACGGAGATACGTCTACATGACCTTTGACCCTAATCCCATTGTCCTAGGGGGTCAAGCTTTTGTGTACTTATAAAGGAGGCCATAGGCTACCTGTGCACAAAGTTTGGTGCAACGCGCTCCATAAATACCAAAGATACACCAATATGACCTTTGACCCCGTTGACCTTAGATCTCAAAAAATATGAGGTGTATAACTAGAGGTCATGGGCTTCGATTGGTGCAAACAGAATTTTAAAATTCTTTCCCGTTTCTGAGGTATGGCTCGGACAGACAGACGGACATTCGTAATCGCAATAAGTAGCGAAAGCGTAAGAAAGCTTTTCGCTACTTAATAATATATTTTATAAGAAAGTGGGCGAAGCTTTATTTATGTTTTTCTTAACTCTTCACTGAATATTGCATTGAGTTCTGACCAATCAAAAACTTCAACCGAATAACAAAATACACCAAAACGTTTTATCATAATATGAAAAATAGGTAAATATGTACCAACATAAACATTCACTTCTTCTGTGTGCCATTTTACTAGTATACCATTTAATTTCTGTACAACACTCAGCATGGAATACAATTTCTGGCTAAGCCGTTTACAAAGCAGTTTGCCGATATATAATGGGATTATCTAGTGAAATATTAATTTTAATTGTAAATCTAGCTTTTGAATACGCACGATATTCTTCGCCAGGGCACTCAGAACCAAATATTTTGTCCAAAAAATGTAAGTATTAAAGTATGTTCATGAGCCATAACAGCATCCATTAATACTGTTGTGAAGCTTGAATTTGAATTTGAATTTGACTTTTATTTGTTCTAGCCATTTCAGTTACAAACTGTAACTGAAACTTGTCCCTTGTCGATTTCATTAGTCCTTTCATTTTTTAGGAAAAGTATACTACAAGAAGTAAATTACGTAACATATATCTTATATCTAAATAGTAACAGGTCGTCACGTCGGATAGTCAGGTACCTGTCTTTTGAATACGCACGATATTCTTCGCCAGGGCACTCAGAACCAAATATTTTGTCCAAAAAATATAAGTATTAAAGTATGTTAAATATAATATGATGTTCATGAGCCATAACAGCATCCATTAATACTGTTGTGAAGCTTGTCCCTTGTCGATTTCATTAGTCCTTTCATTTTTTAGGAAAAGTATACTACAAGAAGTAAATTACAAAACATATATCTAAATAGTAACAGGTCGTCACGTCGGATAGTCAGGTACCTGTTACTACTTTCACATCTCCGTAAATCAGTTTATTTTTAAAAAGGCACTTAAATATGAAAGATTTGAATCCTTAAGACTTCGCAAATACTGCACTGCTCTGGACATGTTAAGATCCCTACAAACATTTTAAATAGAAACATTTCAATATTATACGCCGTAAACGATACATTTGGAAGATATTTGGTATAAGGCTAGGAATGAAGCAGTATCGTTTTCATCTTCGTCGCCACAATTCATTGCTAAAAGGGCATGGACATGTAGTCTTATGAAAGTCGTCTTAATGAACGCGATGTTTCATTAACATTTCAAATCCTTCTAAACATTTCTCAACATATGTGTAGAAACCCGAGTAAAATCCATTAAAATGGAGTGATCCGTTTTATCGGATGAATTTCAATTTGCACTTTGAAACAGAGACCCTTTTCACCTTAATATCGAGAGTAGTGTGACGACGGTGATTATCGTCGTAATATCAGGATTACTTTTGATTCAATTCAATCATGTTACGTTAGGCGTTATATGTCAATGTGATATTTCTCTGAAGGATACTACTGTTCTGCCGTCTGCTGTTACTTTCAAGATATAAGGATTT
>JAHZNB010007478.1:0-11271 GCA_027744295.1 Callyntrura guangdongensis | reverse complement strand
TTGCTGAGCTATGTTCTATGGCTCGGTGAGAGGTGTAATATATTATGTACCTATTTCCCTTTGTCTCTATATATCTGTATGCCATGTTGTCATAAATGTCCCCTTTGATTTCATAAATGTCGGAAATTTATAAAGTCCAAAAATAACAGAGATGTGTCTACATTTAATGTGATGTGATGTGATGTGTGTAATTAGATGTGTTCAAGGACATTTATGAAATGTCCGGACATCTATGCGAGAACAAGGACATCGTACAACTCTACTGATGAGTCATCTGACGGAAAAACACAAATATATATTTTTAAATAAAGTAGTTATTCCTTCAATTACATGTCTACTAATTAAAATACCTAGTTAATACATACCTAACTAAATGCATTACTCTAAATAATTGGTTTTATTAAGTGACAATAGTCAAAATTTACGACAGATATAATCTTTTGTTTTTTCTTTGTGCAATACACTGCATTCAGCTACATATGTTGAGAAATGAAAAGTAAAGGCGTAAAGTCCTTAGATACTCACAGCGAACTCTTCACTAATTTAATTATTTTCCGACCATATACCTTCATCCATTTCTACGGGTATTACTACCCACGCGTAAACGTTTTCCTTTGAAATATAAAATGCACTCGTCAATTTCAAAACCACAGTATTTAACATCTAATATTTAACGTATCTTTTTATTTGCAATACTTTCTTCCGTTTTATTTTGCATAGTTAAAAATACTCTTTTCTTTTTTACCACGTGTATTACTGCAACTCTCGCTCAAATTGCTTGGGTTTCCGAGCGGTAATCAAAACCTGAAAGCATTTCATTATTGTTGTCATTTCGCAAATGACTTTCTTTCAATCTTCCTTCAGCTTCGGGCAAAGACCTGTCCCCTGTAATCATGTCCCATTTCCCCTCTTGTTATAAATTCTACCCACATTCCTTTTCCCACCGCTCGTAATAAACATTTTCGCTAATTGTTATAAAAACTAGAGTAAAAGGAAGAAGAAAAGATAAGCATCTCTCAATTTCCTTTGGTATTTTTTCTCCCCCCAAGAAAACGGCAATTAGCAATGTAGCACTCTGTTTATCTTGCCCAATGAACGCGTAATCCCGTTCTACAAACCTCCGCTCGCAATAAACTTTCTCTAAAAAAAACTTTCCGGCAAAGGAATTATATAGCCGGAATTGCGTTACGTATAAATTTGAATTTTTTTCTTTTTTAACAACCCACCTCAATATATTTTTTCCATCTTGGCATCCCAAAAACGGACTTTCTCCAATAGCATTTTTTATTTGCTTAACGTTTCTCCCTCAGAAAGGAAGGAAGGAAGTAATATATACTTAATACGGTTTGTTGTGTTACACTCTCGTTAAGCCGCACGGCTTATCATCATTTTTTCCATTTTCTTATCCCCTATCAGAACATCTCTCTTTTTCTTTGCTGGGGACTCGTATCAAACAAGGTTGAGTTTACACACACTTAATATCCTTCCACCATTACTCCGTAACTTGTAATCCCACGAAAATACCTTTTGCAATGAAATTGTTGAGTAAGTAATAAAAAAAAGCCCGCGAGTTTTCTCCAACCTTTAGTCTACCACACAACTGAGTAATCGACGGAATTGCATATTAGAACGGTTGCTGCTTACCAAGTACACACTACACACAAATTTTTTTTATCTCACTCTTTTTCTGAAAGCATGCAATTCCCTAAAAATGCGCCGTTTCTCTGACTTTTTCACTTTATTTCTCCCATATACACGTAACACATAAGCGTGCATTTTCTTTCTAGTGGTTACTTACTGCTACCACAATAGCCTTGAGGGAAGCAGAAAATACTTGGTTTTTGAGGGAACGGTTGTTGTACTATTTTCCTTTTTTCGTTTCCTCTTTCTCTCTTTCTTTTCTCTCTTTTCGTGTCTATTTTTACATTACCAGATTACAACAGCAGCAGAAAAATGCAATTTTACAAAGAACTTCACATACATAACGCATATTACACGTTTTTCTTCAGATAAATATCTTCTTCAGAATTTGTTACATAACATGGGCAATACTAGGTACTCCAAAAAGGTAGGTGATTCTGTTGCCACACACACACAAGAGAAGGAAAAAATAACTAGAAAAGTCCAAAAAGGCTATTGACTTTTTGTAGATAATTCTACACCACCAGTTGTGGGAGTAGCAATGGCGTGTTCTATTCTGAAAAACATTTTACGTTTTACCCACCAAACCCGCTGTGCTTATCCTGAAAGCGTAAAAACCTTACAAAACCTCACAATTTTTGCTTTCTGAAAAGCCATATAAGCACTTGCACAGACAAATACACACACATTAGATTGGATCTTTGCAAACTTCTTTCGTGGTGTTTTAATACGATGTGTTTTTGGTAAAAAAAAGGTACGAGAATTACAGGGGGGACTGAATACACACACAACATATTTTTGCCTTTATGTATTATGCATATCACGAACAATTTTTTTACTACTACACATACTGCATCAGAAACAAGAGGAAGTGCACTAGGGAAGAAAAATTGATTGCTCTTTTTACAACTGTATCGCTGTATGTTCCTTTTTTCCTTGTTAAGCACGTATGCGCCGACAGTGTAGCTGATATATTTTTGTAAGAGCCCTTTGTATTTTGTACGTACGGTTGTAATGCAGGGTGAAAAGAGAAAAAAGAATTCAATATAAAATGACTAGCCGGCAGAAAGGAAAGAAACGAGTGCACAGTTTTTACTATCGTAGCATTTTACCATTTTTCTCTGCGTAGAATATTAGCAGAAAGGCATACAATTCAGCATAATTCTCTCTTTTTAACTTTCACTTGGCTGGTTTTTTCTCTCACAGTCGTCGTTTTAGATGTCGTTGTCGTCGGGTACACATTAACTTTTATATAATACACAAAATGTACTTTCATTTCATCTTTTCCTTTCTCAAAAATAGAATATCTCTTTGAAACACTGCCAGCAACCGTTCATTTGCCAAATGGTCTGATGAGCGGCCGAAATATGGGAGGCAGGACAACGACTCACAACATGCAGACGTGAATATATTTTTAGAGATAACATGTACACACGTGTTCATTTTGTTTCTTTACAAATATCCGGGCATAGTATGTCTACATATGTTCTACATAGTTTTTACTAGTACCGAACAAATGAATGAAAGCTTTCCCAAACTAAGAAATTGTGTAGTTTGCGCACATTTTCAGAAAGATACGGTTATGAAAAGGAAGCACGCATTATTAAAATGAAAAGACAGACTATTTCTCTCTTGCTTTCACTTTCTCGAATTTCTTTTTCCTTTTGCTACTGCCACAATCGCTGTTGTTGCCATTGCCCGTGTAAAGAAAGTTGTAATTATATGAACCAACTCCCTCCTAGTATCATTTCCATTCACACTCTAATTTTCTTCGTCAGCCACATCGTCTTCCACCCGACATGGTATAAAGAAAGCACATGCTAATAATTTTGTAACACGACAGACAAAGCAGCGCCAGCATACGCTATGAATTACAGAGACAGCAAGTTGAATAATAATTAGACATTATAAATATATACATGGAGAAGAGTGCCTATCATTGTATGCATGCATGCAACTAAAAGGAATTATTAATGTTATCATGATAGTTGTTGTGTAGAGAAAGCAATCGTAGTTCTCATCTTCTGTCATTTTTGGTTTAGTATCTCCAGAAATTCTGCACACAGCAAGCAAAACTCTTACAATCGTTCAGAGCTCTAGAGAGAGATACCATTTTTATTGCTGGAGGTAGACCAAAAGGGATAAAAACGCACGCACAAGTTGTGTTTAGTACCGGCAAACATTCTCTCTGGTGATGCCATGAATAATGAAAATGTCGGCACGTGTCAATGATTACCTTGGCGTGAGTGCCGGGGTTTTTGGGTCCGGTATAACGGGAATTCGCAACTGGCAACAGGGTATGTGTTAGTACATCAATTTTAGTAATTGCAAAGCAGTAACTACACTTGTGTGGTAGAAGCACGGGCTGTTTTACACATTTTAAGACCAGCGGAAGACTCTGCAGGAATTAAAAGTAAGACCGCTTTATGAACTCCGCCGTTGCTACTACCAAAGTGGTGGCGGTTGTGTTCTCTTTCATCTTTTTGGTCGCCTGCTTCGTGCTCATGAATTTATTCGAGTATAATATCAATCATCATTTGATGAGTTGTAAAAAGCCGGTATAAAAGCTGTTTGACATTTGAATGGTTTTTAGGCCCATTTCACGCACACGGAGAATTGTCTGTATTTGACCGTGGGGAGTGATTTCTAGAGAAAGAGAAAGTCTTATTTTTGCTTTAAGCGTCTTTTCATCTACTGACTACAAAAAACAATCCACCCACGCATAAGTACGTTTACTTTTCTTGGTAAAATATTTGAAGACTGTGAATGCATTTATACAAATATTTTACATGTTGAACAAGCTGCACCAGCTGTTGTTTTACTCCAAGATACTTTGAATTTTAACTGGGCAGCAGCATAATCTGAATTTTTCTCAGAGAAAATTGTTTCCTCTTAAGAATGACGTGGCAGACAAAGTCTCAAAACTAAAAGTTAAAAAGGAAAAAAAATATGAAGCTGTTCCGTGGGAAATAGAAGAAAGAAGAACTTTTTAGATTTTATTAGGCACTCACTTTGTTTTCTTATTTTCTTCATTTTCCCTCTTTCTCCCGCTCTTTCTGGGAGAACACAAGCTGATGAAAATTTTGACTAGTTATGTTTATCAAGACAATACGGAAGTGTTTTTGCTTTCGTCTCCTTGTTCAAACAAAGTCCATTTAACTTTGCTTTACTTTATTCGTTCAATCAGTAAAACATTTATTTTCTCCGTATATTTTCCTCCGATATAAAGATTTCATGTATTTTTGACTGCTTGCAAGCGTCCGGGTTTCAATATTGCCCTATTTCCCTTTCACGCTGAAAAGATTCTCTGAACCACTCTAAATTTTTGATAATGATTGCGTTAACGCAAGAACGAGAACGCGGATGGAAGGTAAACGGGCTGCTACTATTGCTGCTTTTTGGCGTGTTCAGTGGGTACCCATTATTGAAGAAGATACACCAGCTTCGGTATATTTTTTTTCTCCGATGGAGAGCCCAAAGTCGAAACTCCAATTTACGGCTCTAGTCTCCTTCTGATGTCCTTACAATTGCACGAATCCGACGTGAAAAGCAAAATGAAGAAATATTTTGTACATTTTTTTGGAAATTGCAATTCTACGCAATCCTCTCCTTTCTCCACCGCGATTACTAGTAGCATGTTACTTTTAGACGGTTGACGTAGGCGAAATAAAAATATATAGAGCCGGGCTAAATGTAATGGTACTTGAATTTTCAGGAGATAACTGGATAATAGTAAGCAACAGGAACTATCAGGAAAAAGATATACTCTCTCCAGTTGATAAATTTTTTAGCGAGAGTAAATCAAATTCCGGTTTGTTTACCCGTTATCTTGAACATTAGCTCTGGTTATACATCAACTCATTCTGTTTGCTTTCGAAGTAGAGACAAGAAACCGAGCAAGGTTGTTTTTCTCCGACTAGTTTTACTTCATTGGTTCCGTCTTCAGTCATGCAACTTTTCTTGAAAAAAAAGTAATTGATGATCGCAAGAATGCATTACTAGTATTTACCTCAGTATAACAACAAAAGGGATGAAAAGGCAGACGTGTAGGTATGTATGTTTGTTTCCCGAGTGGCATTATTTTTTCAAGAATTCAACCTTCCGAAAGGAAGGAAAAAGGAAACTTTTGGGCTTTCAAGGATTTTCCCTTTTGACTGCGATTGAAACGGAAAATGGTTCTTTTGAAGGGGTCAATAAAAATGTCTGCCGTTTGCTTGCAATGCTAAAATGCTACTGCTTCTACATAAAGTCTGCTTTGTTTTCTCTGCCACATTTACTTTATATTTTCTAACTAACTACCTGTTCAAACTTTCTGATTTTCTCTTCCCTTTGTATCCCTGTGTATCTCTCTTCTGTGTAAAGAATAGTTTCGAATAATTTATTTTAAACCGGTTTTGTTATGTAATGATGTTATGTGTTTTAAAGTCGGTGTTTATTCACCAAACTTGCTTGGATATATATGCAGTGAAGTTTGAAAGTTTGCACGTTTTTGTTTGGTATTTCGGGAAAGTATGTGTGCATCTGTGAAAAGTAATTGAATTTAAAATTCTCTTTAGCCCGTTCCCTTTTTCGACATAGAACTTTTCCCATTTTCAACTCCGGTGGGATTAAAGAAAAATATAATGTCGATACTCGATACATCCACTGAACAAGTGTACCTTGGTATATCACCACTGGAATTCATTTTTTGGGAAAGCATGGGTGCATTACATTCATGGCAGTTTTTGTATCTATTGCTCGGTTCTCGTGTTTTTCGTTGTAAATTCTGCCCCCGTAGGATAAAATATGTTAAGCAATTTTTCCCAATATTTTCATACACATGAAGAGTTTGGGTTGACCTTGAGAGATGACTACATCCGTTGTAAGAATAACAATCGCAATTACCATTTTTATTAAAGGAATTTGAGCGAATAAAGTTGAAAGAATTAATAATTTAATTTACAGACCTTCACAACCACACAGAGTTTGTGGTAAAACTTACTAAAGAAGTTCGGACCAAAACTGATCGTTTTTATCGGGGTTCAAAAATATCTTAGTTTTACCTGTAAAATCATGGCTCTACCGGTAGTTATTTTGTTTTTATCCAACTACCAGTTTTCAGCCTTGAAAATCTCTTTGTACTGTACCTACAACAGAAGAATATTAAAATTGATGGTAATATAATTTATACACTCATGCATATAAATTAACTATATGGGAAGTTGTAAATCGTACTACTTTGAAAACCAATTTTGTAGAGATATGCGAAGCTCGTGGACAGTGTACGAAAATGAAGTCCTTGGGAAGGGAATGTGCCTACTATTCAAGGCATCTTTGCTTAATACTTTATTGCGTATATATTTGAACGTAATAGATTGCTAGTCGTGTCCTATTAAATCCTAAACACTCTGTATATTTAATTTGTTCATCACTCAATGAAAACTTGGGTGATTTCCTGCAAGCACATACATATATAATCTAATCGTCTTACTACATTGGTAAGTTATCGCCCCATTTCTGCTTCTAAATATATCTAAAATATTATCATCTTGTACGTCATCTTTCCCAAGGGAATTCGTAGACAAATTTAAAATATAGTACCCGATTTTGCGCAGCGGGATGTTTAATAATGGAAAAATTCAAAGAATTTGTGAGCGTCCTACATATTTTACGAGTAAAGCCTGTCCTTCTTAGTATGCTCCAATAACATCCGTTATTTGAGTAAAAGCGTTGCTAAAATAGGCTATAATTATGTAAACTCTTGAAAAGCTTACGTAATTTTTGTTCATTTCTCCGAAAAATTTTGTAGGCTGTTTTGCTGCAGAATAAATAAAATTTTAACTTTCTCCCGTTTAAAAAGTTTTTGTTGTGTGCCAGGGAAGTTCAGGATTTCCGCTCTGCACGTTCCAGAAGGAAAATGAACAGCTTGATTTTCAAAGATGATTTGTACGAAACATGCAAATCACAAAGTATTTACGTTATGGGTAAGCACATTCATGTGTGCATGCCTGACTGCAAAGGTCTCTTTTACGTATTAAACAGTTTTGTGTGCCCGCTACATTTTTTAACATCAACCAAGTTCTAGTAAAAAAAACGAAGTAAAAATGAAGATGAAGGAAGTAGAGTAAATGAAAAGGGAAATGAAGATGGAAATGATGTGCCCGTTAGATCATGACTTGTGGCAATAAATTTTTGCTTTTTGAAAGATACACAGTTACAATTTTACTTGAATGGAACTCAATAAACAGCCGAGAGAGAGAGAGAGAGAGGGAAAGGGAACTCTCGGGGAAAATGGTCTTTCTCGAGAGAAACGAGGAAAATTCAGGTCCTACCATTATCACACTCAAAGCAAGCGAGGACGAGAGGGAGGGGGAGTAGAGAAGAGAAGCGCGCAAAGTTGCATAATGATATGTTTCACTTTGTTGGAAAGCATACAGTGCATGACATTATTACGCAATAAATAGTTGATTTTACGGCAATGCTACACTACTACTACTACCCTGACTGATGATTACTTTGGCTGCATCTATACAGATATAATGTACATCTAAAAATGTACATCTCTCTCTTACTCCACTCTCTGATGACTACTTTGGCTGGTTTAGAAAGTTTCCTTTTTTTCTGCTGGTAGTACTACAGTCCTGCTTTCCTTTTGTGTTTGCTATTAGCATAGCCGGTCACAAAGTGGATGACCGGCAGAATGTGTGCACTTATATATTTTTCTATTTTTCTGCTTTGGTAGCTTAACCCACAGTAGTACAGTATTGTCCAAACTTACTCACTTCCTCCACTACTGACTTACTTCAGCAAAAGCAGAAAAGAATTGGAGAGAAGAAGCTTCGTGTAATTCATGAAGACAGCTGTTGGCTCTCTTTTCTCTCTTTCGTTTCTCTGGCTCGCTCCAGCACACAACCAATTTTTATAGGGAAACCTCGGCATATATAAAACTGGGTGGCTTGGATGGCTGACTGCGGTAGGTCAACTTGTCAGTTTGTCGGACAAAAGAGGAGTGAAAGGCGGCCAAGAATATAAAGGCAGGGGAGTAGTATAATCGTGTCCTGTCCTTAGGAGAATCCAGTTAGCCGTTAGCTTGTACCCAGAAACGCTTAACAGTTTTTGGAACTCAACCTATAAATGTACATGTGTATCCTTCTCAAAACCCTTGCTGTACCAATGGTTACGCTGTTCTCCTTGACAAACCCGAGGTTACTCAAAGGAGAAGGCGCGTTTTCTTCTGAGTAGCCGTAAAAATGAATGCCTAAATGGGGGAGCAGCCAAGCAAAAGAAAAAAAGAGAGATGAAGAAGAAAAGTTAAAAGGCGAAGGGTTACTATGGTCCACACACACACACACACACACATGGTGCACCAACATGAGACCACACAACTACCCCCGACCACTGACGACTTTCTATAGTGCTGTGAAAATGGACCACTTAAATTTTCAAATTCATTGATTTAACTGTCAGTGTAGTGACTAGGAGGTGGAGGAGGAAGTAGGCACACGGCGACGACGAGACTACCCCGGAGGCTACATGCTTATATAAAAAGGCGGTATAAAAGAGGGTAAACCGTAGTAGTATTTATATGGGTTATCAACTCATAGCGAGAGAGAGAGAGAGAGAGAGAATGAACGCCAAGTTCAACTAGCCCAGCCAGTAACGAAAAAAGCGGTCGGATGGACGACCATAAAAACGGGGACCCAATAAAGATATATTTGTTATACCCCCGACTCCGGGGGAATATTTATGGGGGCGCGATAATACGGGGGAGAGATCTTTGGGTTCATATTTTTATTTTTTTCTTCGTTGAAGGTTTTCCTATATGAAGATGTCGGTTACTTCCTATTCTCTCATACTAGGGATTTTTTTTTCAGAAAAAAATTTATTATGCTTCTCTGGAACACTTTGCAAAACCGTCAGAGACAGTGTGTTGGGGCTATCATTCTAGTGTTTTGCAAGAGTCTCGACATTACTAGAGACGAACGAAAGTCAAAAGAAAAAATGTACGACGAAAAAATATAAAAAGGAGTTGAAGTGTCATACGAAAAGGTTACATGAATGTTGCTGTCAGAATCAAGCGTGGCTATGGTAGCCATAGGTTCTAGTTTTTTTGGAAATTTACCAGATCGCCGGCAGCAGGTCTGCATTGATACGTAGTAGAGTGGTGGAAAATGTACGGAGAACCGGGCAGAGTTGAGTTTGGCAAGATACTTCCGTTTAATTTATGTGAGCAGGTTTATTACACACATTTTTTTGTACTAGTAGTTGTAGTAGCAGTATAGCTGGTGCTCGAACCAAAGTATATTGTTTTTATGGGGAGGGCTCGATTTTAAATGATTTTATACGCTGTCGTTCTTGCCTATTTGGTTGCGCTCTCTCTCTCTCTCTCTTGTAAGCTTTTTGCAAAAAGTTACAAATCATTATCCACGTTCAGTTCAGAGAGCGGGACAAAGATGAAAAAGTGGGCCATCATTTCCTCCTTACGCTGACATGCTTCCTTTTGAATTCTCTGCAGAAAAAAGGGATTGTGAGCCAATGCTAGTAATTTGGACGGGAGAAATTCATTCCATTTTCGTTTTTTTTTGCAAAAGTGAATTTGAATAGCGGGGCAATCTAGATTTAAGATATGTAGGTAGTAGGTAGATAGCTGAGGCATGTTGGAAACGTCGAAGTTACGGACATATAGTGGTAAATACTCAGGGTATCTATATATATAAAAGCGGATGCTGATGTAAGCACTCTCTGTTGAACAGCCATTTATCATAAATTATGGCAGTGGAATAAATAAAAAGAAATATGAAGTAGACATTAGTGCTTGCATTCCAAACTGCGTTTATTCATACGATCGCGTTCGTTGGTAGTACCAAGGCAAAAGTAATCACGAGTGGTGATGTAAAGTCATGTTGTAGATCAGATACTACAGTATCTGGAAAAGTGAACGGGACAATAAAGGTTACTTTCAAGAAAAGATATTTTTTGCAAAAGTGTCATTTTCAGCGAATCGAGTGATAATGGCGCGATAAGTAGAGCGGCATTGCAATGCAAACATTAAATATGGCAATAAAGTTGCCAACTTGAAAGTTGTATTTTTACGATTCCTGTCTACATAATGTGTAGTAGTAGTATTTTCTAATGTTCTACATCATTAGGCGCTTTTGAAATTTTCGGCAACCGTCTACTGCCGTTAGTAATTAGCAGTGTGATTTGATTTTCCACCAAAGTTGGCTTTGTACAAAGGTGTCTGGACTGTAGGTAGATTTAATACTCTTATTAAACTTTTATGTGAGCTTTCCAATAGCATGTACCATTTTATTTTGTATTTTGCTGTAAAAATATTTTTCATTATTGTACGTTGCGCAGAGGAAACTCATTATTATTTATATTTAAACCTTTAAAGTAATTGAAACCAGAACAATTTTTAAAACATTTGATCTGATGAAAATATACCTAATTTATCGTGGGTGGGGGTGTATTTCATTCCATTTACCAATCGCTTTTCGTTTCAAATCAACATCACCAAAACACACACCGTGTTCTTTTTATAGACGTTGCAAATAAGATGAGAAAATCCTGTAACCGATGTTTGCTTAATACCCTGTCAAATACATATATTTCTTAAATATCAAAACAAATTGTTAATTACTATATTTC